>JAADYB010000319.1:0-25396 GCA_023338075.1 Phytopythium litorale
GTTCGTGAAGCTGTGGATAGGTAGGAAGAACAAATCGTGGAGAGTGTCAGTGACTGATAAGTGGTGGTGCGAAACGATGACGAATGGCGCAGCAACGTACTCGACGGTGTTGTTGAGGATCGGGCCAGCGCAAGCGAGCACGCCGGCGACGGGGACGCGGTCCACGACCTTGGCCTCGGTGAGGAAGAGGTGGCACACCTCCATGAAGCTGCTGTGGTCCTCGTTGATGTACTTCTTGGCGAAGATGACGTGGCCGGGGGCGATGTCACCCTTCTTGTGCTGGACATCGCGCGGGATCTCCCAGAGGGACAGACGCGTGTTGGTGCCGCCGCAGTCGCCGGAGAGCACGAGGTCCGTGGCCATTGTTGCTTGTGTGTGCTTGGGATGCTTGGAGTCGACTTGCGCTCGAGGGCTGGGATTCCGGAATGAGCATTCCCCGTTGCACGTCACCACCGGTCTCCGCAGGTGCCGTACGCAGCCCGACCGAGGCACGTGGCCGCTCCGCAGCGGCGCTCATCTATGGCGAGGCGCTCCACTTGATTCCCGGCGGGGTTGCCCATCGCCAGCCGCTCAGAGGAGGGACGGTGGGAGCCTCTCATGCCAATGCTCAACTTGCAGTTGGGGAGGGGGTACGCTGCCACACGTACCCCTCGTTTTTGGCTCAGGATAACGCGATAATTGAATGGTTACGGTGCGGTTACGATGCTAAAACGGCGTAACCGCATTCCACCCATCCTCGAGTTTCTGCTTGGGGAGCAGAGACCACGCAAACGCAGCCTTTTATGCAAAACTGAGGTTGTGAACGACCGAGGAGGCTGCATAGCAGAGACCGGTGGTTCTTCGCGGACCGCCCAGTGGATTTCTTGCGATCAGCATCGCGCCGTCATCGGTTGATCTGGAGTTTTCGTTCGACGGAGAGATTTGCTGCTGGCCTGGCGCGTCACGCTTTCTGAAGCAAACCAGTTGAACATCTGCAAAACGCAAAGACACGAAGGCTCTGGGCACACGGTGCGCATGCATTTCGCACGCTTGCTCGGTTCTTCAAGTTGATCGCTCTCTGCATTCCCCTTTGTGTGCAAAGCGTGCACAGGACGGCGACCGTCGTGTCTATGCAGTGCCGACCAAATCGGCTTTCTGAAGCAGAATGTTCTGCGTCCTGTACTGTACCAGGGTTTGCAACGTGCCAGCGAAGAGACCACCTGACTTAGACTAGAGCTGTCAGGCATCCGACACGCCTGGAGCTGCACCGTACATGCTGTGTTGTCGACAATGGCCAAAGGCTCTCTGCTTCTGAGGTTTTTACTGGAATACATGAAGTTGCAAAGCTTGCCTTCGAATGCGAGGCTATTGAACACTTCGCGTTGTGGCTTGCTGTAATGATCGGATCACCGTTCTCACACGTGTCCGCACTCCGGTCTCACTGAGCTACCTTGCTTGCAGGCATACAATGACACTTCAGTGTGGGTTTTGCAGCTGTGGTGGCAATCGGGAATATGCCAAATGATTCGATCGATATCAGAAGTGCCTGCACTTGGGCTGGCTGCCTTGATCGCTATTGCTTCGATGGTCAACTTGGCCAGCTTCGGTATTGATCCGGATCTGGAGTCAAACCTGCGAGTCACCCGATGCCGTTGTTGCTGGTGTCCCCGCCAAGACCCGACCGACACCGTTGCTCGGGCCGCGGCTGACGCCAGTCATTGACTTGAGGTAGGACGTGCCTCGGGTAACTGACACGCTTTGAACCGCGCTCTTGCCTCTCGAGCTGCGTGAGGACTGGTCTACCAAGCGAGTCGAACGCACAACACTGTAGCTGGCGAGCCAGTAGCACACGAGTACTGCTCCGTTGGACGCGGCTTCGGCTGCACCCTTGCCATTCAGAAGGAAACGCGTTTTGCCCACATAGTCTTCACCTGACACCGTGTACGAGGCTGCACCCATACCGACGTAGTGGGTCGCGGACACCGCGATGCCCATGATGAACGCGCTTCCCAGTCGCAGCGCCTCATTGTTGGGCATGAATGTAAGCTGGTGGCGGCATGACATCGAAAAAACGTCAGCACACTTCAAGAAATGACCACAGGACTGCGCCACCGAGACGGATACGTACAACGCGGAACAAGATCCAGCAGGCGGCATTGCACGCAATGTAGGCGATCGCCACCGAGGCCGCGACGATGGACATGTCGAAGCTCATGTCTGCGTTCATGCGCTGCGCCATCATGCCGAGGTAGTGCATCCCGAGCACTCCAAGCGCTGCGAAGGCGCCGCCCAGGAGGATGAACCACGGTCGCGAGAAGAGCGCGATGATCTGCCAGTAAGTATCAACACGAACTCAAAATGTTAGCACTTGTAATCCAGGCGCTTGGTCTTCGGACAGAGCTGTGTGCAACCTTGATACGCCGCGTGACTGCGCTCTTCTTGACGATTACGTTCATCTTGGAGGTCTTGAGCTTCGATGCCTGAGAACCCAAGCATAGTGCCATTCAACCAATTTAGCAGCAGCGTTAGATCCGAGCAGCCACCCGCGATCAACAATATCGGCCTCCTCACAAGCATCTCTTTGCGGCGCTCATCCTGCATCTCGACGAAGTACGGGTCCGACGACGCGATCGAAAGCGCAATCAATACGCCGATGATGGGAAAGGCGAGCGACAGAGCAGTGAAGCCTAGCTCATAGTCGATTTCGAGCGTGGAGCCGTCCTCGAGGCGCAGCTCGATCGCCGTCATGCCCGTGAAGTGCATGCACCAGATGCCGCAACCGCCGAGAGCGACAGCAGACTGCAGCAATAGTGAACGCTTCGTCCACACCTCCTCGACTCGTCGCCACTGCTCCATGAGCTGGATTGCTGCGTGTTCAAGTCATGTATACTCTGTTAGGCTCGCACAAACCAACATGTTCGACAGAAGATACTAGAAGGTGACTTACTGCAGTAGCTGCCAGTGACCGCGATGAAGTACGAGAGCACAATCCTAGCGCCTGTCCAGCGCTGCGATACATCTCGAGAGGCGTCGTCGTTCATGTTCAAGTCGAGCCTGGAGATCTTCAATGAGAGTGGAGCAGTGAATGCCTCAAACGCTCCGTGTTGGTGACCGACTGCGCACAGACCTCGAGGCTGATTGGCAAGTTCTTGCGCGTCCTCCACTCTTGGGGCTGCTTTCTCAACAAGATGGGCAGAGCAATCTTGGACAAGACCTTGTCATCGGTTTTGTGTCTATATCGGAGCGACATCGCACTGTGGCGAATATCCGACTCGGATGTTGGTGTCTATTCTCAGCAATGGCAAATGGGATCGGACAAGGTGCAGTATTGCGCGCCAAATCAAGACAGCAAAACCACCACAGCAGGAGTTTTAGTTGTGGCGTTCTTCATCCAAACGTCTCAAGCAATTGGACAAACTTTTCAACAAGTAGATCATTTGTTTCATCGACTCATGTGGTCGACTCACTCGAACACGGACTGGATATGCTGGTATCAGCACCTAGTTCTTGCGCAGGTATTGGCTAGTGTGTCCGTAAGAGGTCGCGCCGCCGTTGACACCGACCGAGGCACCGCCAGAGACTCCACCAGATACGCCGCCATAAGTCCCGCTGCTTACGGTGCCTCCGCCCGAGTGACGCCCAAACAAGGTGCTGGAAACACCACCAAGGACGCCTCGAATCCCGCCAACAAGGCCACCAAACAGCCCACTACTAGCGCCACCGCCAACACCACCGCTAACACCTCCCTTGGTACCGCCGCTCACACCGCCGGACGCGCCGCCACCGACACCAACATAAGCGCCGCCGCCAACGCCACCGGAGACACCACCGCCGACAACGCCGGATACCCCACCGCCGACACCACCCGGCACACTGTAGCCACTGTCGTTGGAGTCGTTTGAGTCATCAGAGTCGGTGTTGTCTTCCGAGTGCCCGTCACCGTTCTGTCCCGATGGGGACGAAGTCGCCTCAGTCGGTGCAGTAGTCGGGGCAATTGCTGCAGTGCCCGGAGCTGTCGTAACCGCTGGAGTGGTGGCGGCTGGGGCACTGGTTACCTCCACGTACGGGGCGGTTGTTGCCACTGGAGACGCAGTCGTCGCAACGGGGGCAGAGGTGACAGGTACGTACGGCGAAACCGTAGTAGGGGCTGCCGTGGGGGCAGAAGTGGTCTTTCCGGGGCACGGGGTGCTTGCTGGAGCGACCGACGGCGTCTGCGACTGGGTCGGCAAGTAGCCGGCATCAGCAGTGTGACTGGAGAGAGCGACCGCGACGACCAAAAGGTTTAGGAGAGTCTTCCCGGACAGCATTGTGATTGGCTTGGGGGAGAAACTGGGTAGAGACTTTAAGAACTGGAGACGGTGAAGCGAGGGAGGTCGCTCGGTACTGGTGCGCTTAGTTGCTTGGCTTGCTTGTGCAAGAGGAAATTGAGGAATGAGTGGAAAGCATTGCAGCTCGGAGCTCACCGAACTGGCAGCTCTCGACGGCTGAAGCAACTCGACTTGGAGCGCGCGAGGGTGCGGACAGTGAGAAGCGAGCCTTGCCGCACCTTTTCGTTCGCCAGCCGCATTTTCACGTGAACCTCCATCCCGCAAGCCGTCGCTTGGTGTGAACGCAATGTCCATGGCAATTCACCAGTGTGAGGCGAGTTCGTGCTGATCCGCGCCATCTGGAGCGCGAGGTGAGGACGCGCCAGGGTATTTTTGCTGTTGGAAAGAGGCACAACGACTTGGTGTTTCAAACGGACAGCAACGTGCGCGTGATCACCCCCAGGCGGCGAGCCAGACGTGTGGTATGGAGCCCGCGGCGATGACCACCCCTGCCGCTCGAGCTTCCTTTGCAGCACTGCTCCATGAGACGGCGATTACCAGTCTCGTCGTCTACATGTGGGGGCGATCCAACCGCTGCCAAGCTCTCTGGCATGAGAGACTGTACCCGTGCAGTGCGAGTCCTCAGCGTATGGTAACACCACCGACTTCAATCTGACACGCCTCCCGTTCAATGAGGGTGCTATCGAGAGCTTCCAGATCAAGCGTGAGCTCACTGAAGTCGCTTGCGGGCTTCAAGGCCGCTCCTCCGCCCCGAAGCCATCTTGGCGTCCATATTAGAAGAGTGGAGCTGTGAGTTCGAATTTGAGATATCGCGTTTTCGCTGTTAACAAAAAAAAGCATCGCAAATGCCCGAGTTTTCGGCACAATCGCGTCGAGTCGACGGCGGCGATCATGACGCGTCGGTCGAGCTCCGCAAGCCCCTTCCGGTGGTCCCTGCGACCGCGACAGGGGCTCCTCCCGGCGCTCCTGCTCCTCCTGTGCCTACTGCTGGCGTCCGCGCCGGTGTCGCGTGCGCTGGTGACGCCGTTCGCGCACCGCTTTCGGTTCGAGGCGGCCGGCGGCGCGCTTGGGCTCTCGAACCAGTCGGCGGCTGCCTTCCAGGGCGTCGCCACGGGCGCCGGAGGGTATAACGGCGGCGCGCTGGCCGCGCTCATGCGCTGGAATACGTTCTCGCTCGTGTCGGCGTTTGGCGTCGAGCGTGGCGGCCGCGTGACCGTCGAGGTGACGCGCGTGGCGGCGACGGCGGCGAGTGGAGGGGGAGAGGCAGCCGCAGCGGACGTGCCGGTGGTCTTCACGCTGTACGACGACGACCAGTGGCGCGTGTACTCGCTGCTGCGCCTGCGCGAGATGCCGCTGCGCTCGGCCGCCGTGCTCTGCCACTACCCGTCGAGCGTGCGGTTCACGCTGACGCCGTCGGGCTTTGCCGACCTGGCGGCCGCGACGGCCACGCCGGTCTGGCGCAGGAGGTTCGACGTCACCAAACCCAGTCTGTATACGCTGCAAGCGCAAGTGTGCGGCGATGCGTCGGTCGAGATCGAGGCGAGACTTGCACGGTTTGAAGCGCTGGACTGTGCCTGTCATGCAGCTGACAGCGGAGTGCCACAGGGAACGGTGACGATGGTGAACGTCGGCTTCGACGATCGACTGTCGGAGCACCTTGCCGTCGAGGATTTGGGCCTCCTGCCGCTGTACCAAGGTGTGTTGATGTGCGGTGCAGGATGTCTGACGCGGTGACTCACCTCCGCTCGTGGTGTCGTGCGTAGTGCTGATCGTCGTGTACTCGATCGCAACGCTGCTCTGGATCGTCGAGTGCTATAAACACCGTCGCAACGCGCCGGTAAGTGGAGTTTCCAGACCGCGCGCTGCTCCCCGATGTTCATTTGCGACTGACAAGGCGCGAGTGTAGAAAATCTGCTACGCCGTCCAGATCGCGTTGCATGTCAAGACCATTTCGGTGACGCTCAAACTCTGGTACCTGCGCGAGCTCAGCGTGTCGGGCAAGCACGAGCCGTTCCTGGATACTGCGCAACGACTGGCAGAGAGCGGGTCGAGTGGCTCGCTTCTGGCTGTCGCACTGACTGGGGCACTCGGCTGGTCGCTCACGCGCGAGGCGCTGTCGATCCGTGAGCGGCGGATGCTTGGGCTCATATTCGTGCTCTATGCGGCTATCGCTCTGTCGAAATCGCTCTGCTACGACGACGACAGTGACGCCTGCCGCGCGCTGATGCTGGTAGAGTACGTCATCCAGTCCGTCCTGATGCTCACGGTGGTCATCGCGCTCAACTTCACGGCCGCGCAGCTACGGTTGATGCTGACGGAGGCGCGCTGGAACAACTTTGCCACTCCGCTCACGTACATGAAGCTCAACCAGTTCCAGTACAAACTCAATTGCGCAATCTGTCGTACTCGTAGTCCTCCGCCTACTAATTGTGTTATACTTGTGTGTGTTATCGTGCTTGCAGGTCGTTCCGGAACCTGTTCCTGCTTTATCTTCTCTTTCCGACGGGATTGCTGATCCTCAATGTGTGTGCAGCAGCTCGCAACGGTTGTTCGTCGCTGGCTCATCCTGGTCGAACTGACACTATCTTTTATTCCTGTAACGCATCTAATAGCTCGTCGTGGTAACTCCGCCGGGTTTGTGGCGCTACGACTGGGTCAACTCGCTCATCAGCGAGGCCGCGACGCTGTTCGTCTACATCACGATCGCTCGCATCGTTCGCCCTCTCGACTCGTACATCTACGCTCGGGTACATGTCCACCTGTAGCCATTCCTCTGGACGAGGCTTGCTGCTAACCAATCCATGTGTTGCATCCCGCAGATTTGCCGCGGCACAGACATGCGCGGCTCGCGAGACCGAGGTCATTCTCGGTCGCCTCTGCACGAACCGCCTCCGATCATGGCGACCTCAGTCCTCGCCGCGACGATCCCGTCCCCGGCTGATCTGGATGCCATGGTGGCCGACGCGCCTCCAGGCTCGATCGTGGAGCTGAATGAGCAGCTGCTCGACCAGTTCCCGCCATCGATCCGTGCTGGCCCCCACGGATCCTCTTCTTCATCTTCATCGCGTGGCTCGGCGTCGTCTCCGTCGTCGCACTCCTCGATCTCCCCGTCGTCGTCGTCTTCCATGTCACTTGGAGAAGAAAACCCGCCGGAGATGCCCGTGATGGCGCCTTCGCCTCCACGCTCAAGAACTTCGTCGCCAACGCGTTCATCGCCCCAGCGCCAAGTTGAGCGCGTCACTCACGCGGTGGGCAATTCGTAGGCAAGGGTGTTGCGGTTCCATCATCACTTTCTATAACCAGAACTCCTACGTGAGCAAGGCAACCGGTTGTCGTATTTCATGATCTGTCAATGCCCAATCCCGTTCGTTCACTGGTAACCGACTGGAGAAAGCCGGATCAGCTTCGACTTCATTCTCAGAGCTGCTGCGTGCAACTCCTTCGTGTGTCACACCTGTGCCTCGGGTGTTAGTGGCGCGGCTGCCACGAGGATTCGGCGACTTCCGTGGGTGTGATTCAGTTCATCTGACGCATTGCGATCGTAGCCGACGGAGACGCCGGACTTGTTAGTGGTGCCCTTGTTCGTGCGTGCGATGCTCGTCTCGATCACACGCGCCGAGCGCACGACGCTGAAGCTCGCGAACCAGTAACACGTGAGGAGCGCTCCATTCGACGCGGCCTCAGCGGCGCTCTTGCCGTAAAGCAGGAAGCGCGTATTCTTGGCGTAGTCCTCGGCTGATGCCGTGTACGAGGCGGCCCCCATGCCACTGTAGTGTGTCGCACACACTGCGATGCCCATGATGAGTGCGCTCCCGAGGCGCAACATTTCACTGTTGGGCATGAACGTGAGCTGGGTGTCCAGGTGGCATACGACAGCAGATTGGGTGAGATCGCATGGATTTGCACATCGCTTGAGGCTGTACGTACAGCGCGAAACAGGATCCAGAAGGCGGCATTGGCCGTGACAAAGGCAATCACCACCGACAGTGCAACAACGGACATGTTGAAGCTCATGTCTGCGTTCGTGCGCTGCGCCATCATGCCGAGGTAGTGCATCCCCAGCACTCCAAGCGCTGCAAAGGCGCCACCCAACACGATGAGCCACAGCCGCGAGAAGAGTGCGATGAGCTGGTTGCGTCAGGCATGCATAACTCCGACGTGAGAAGCGCTTCAGCTTTGGAAATTGGAGAAGGCAACGTGCAAACCTTGATACGCCTCGTGACAGAGCTCTTCTTGACGACGACGCTCATCTTGACCTTCTTGAGTTTGGCCGACTGGGTTTCCACGGTGTCCATTCCATCGGTAGTGCAGTTAGCGTCAAGCACCCGAATCCAGGTATAGCAGTTGCAACCTTACGAGCATCTCTTTGCGACGCTCAGCCTGCATCTCGACGAAGTACGGGTCCGACGACGCGATTTTAAGGCCGATGAGCACGCCGGCGATGGCGAAGGCGAGCGACAAGGCGGTGAAGCCGAGTTCGTAGTTGATTTCGAGTGTGGAGCCGTCCTCGAGGCGCAGCTCGATCGCTGTCATGCCCGTGAAGTGCATGCACCAGATGCCGCAACCACCGAGCGCAATGGAGGAGAGCATCAGCAGCAGTCGCTTCGTCCGCACTTCTTCTACCCGTCGCCACTGCTCCATGAGCTGGATTGCTGTTGCATCCAATAGCGTACTTCGTCAAGCACACCGGCGACACGGAGATGGAGTTGGCGAGGCAATTCAAAGCCGACCACATACTGCAGTAGCTACCCGTGACCGCGATGATGTAGGAGAGGACAATCCGGTCGCCCTTCCAGTGCTGTGCGACGTCGTGGGAGGCATCGTCGTTCATGTTGGACGCGCTGAGAATCCCTCACACCGCTCTGCAGAACCCCGTGAGCCGCTTCGAGCCCAGTGGCTGAGCTTCAGCAAGAGGTTGAAGAGAAGCTGTTCCACAGCCTGTGCGCCTGGGGAGTGGGCTCTTGGAGTGGCAGCATCAACCTCGACGCCACGCTTCTTTTCAGCAAGGGATATCTATTATCGGCAAGCATATCGCACCGAAGCAACGGCATTGATACCCCATGATCCAATAATAATACTTGCAAGAGCACACATTGTTGGCGACAGCTCCAGCTATATTTATAGGTTTGCGCAGCGTCTTCATCAGACGACAGCATGGCTGAGACGCTGTGTTGGTTTTTGGATGCCGAGATGCACTCAAGGCAGCGCTCCAGCAATGGCTTTCTCACTTTGGCGCTTTGTAAATTTGGCGCCAACATGATCAGCATTCATTCGGCAAAAAAGCCATTGCCAAGAACGTATCGTTTCTCCGCTATATGTTGTCAGTCGCTTCCACGAGCTGTGCAATGATGGGGTGCGACTTGGACGCCAGCAACTCCTTGAGAACTGGAGCACTCCTCAGCACTCGACTATCGACCAGTCGGCTTGAGCTCGGTCCATTCGTTGTTGTCTTCGAGGAAGTGACGACGGGAAGTTCGAGCCATTGGAACCACTCAGCTGTTGTCTGTCCGGCAATGAGCAGAGACACCGGAGCACTCTGGTTTGCCTCCAGCTCGCTCAAAGTTGCCACGAGTTGGCGCGCCGACCCAGAGAACACGTCGAACTCAGCGACACCACTCAGACCGCTCACGATGATAGTGTGTGGGGTAGTTGACTGTAGTCGCAAGTGCTCAACGAGCAGTTGAGTCGACACTGGGCCAATATCAAACGCCCGGAACGTCCAGTCGTGTGCCTGATCGGATGGAGGGGCCACTGCGGCGGCTTCCATCGCGATCCTTGCTGCGATCTTCTTTGCTTGATAGGCATGCCCGTCTTCCTCGTCCTCCTCGTCCTCCTCGTCCTCATTGCCGTCGCCGTCATCTCCAGATGGGATGGTCAGGATGTTTGTTGGACCACTGACAACGCTTGCACTTGCGATCAACCCCTCGGACACCTCATTGAACGATCGCCACGCTGTTGGAAGCGCCACCGATCCCGAGGGACCGACCACGGTACTCTCCGTTGCTAGCATCACATGTGCCTTCTCGCCTTCGTACGCAAACTGTCGTCGACCAAAGCGAGTTGAGTCGGAAGGCTCGGCCAGCACCATTGCTTGTTGTCGCTTCTTCAATAACCTCTTCTTTCTGCGCATCGCTTTCTTCGATTTCTTTGGAGACTTTCCGCTGCTTTCATCGACATCGCCGTCGTCTTCTTCTTCCTCCTCCTCGTCTTCTTCGTCTTCTTCCTCCTCTTCGTCACTCGCAACGTTCGCAACAGAGGTGTCCTGCTCCTCCAATGACGTCTCTCCAACGAAGAAGTCCGCAGGCAGCAACAGCTGCACGTTCTTCCGGCTCGCCTTTTGACGCAACTTCTTGATGGCAGGTGCGAGGACACTCCACATCGTCGCGATGCCAGTTGCTGCTGCCTTGCCTTCAATGGTGTTCGAACCCTCTTGTTGCTTCTTCTGGTCTAGTTGACACCCAAGAATGCGGTAGAGACTCGTGGCGATCTCCCCGACAAAGAAAATCACATCCGCGACCTCCAACAATCCGTCGATGAGTCGCAGCTTGGTTTGGAGAGATTTGCCACCGACAATTGCCGTCACAAGTTGCGGCTCCACAGGGAGTTGCTGCTGTAAAGTCACCGCCCACTGGCTCAACTGCCGTCGTAGTGCTGGACCAGCCACTGTCGTGATTGACACTGGCGTCTCCAATGACGCCGACGCTGAGGATTGTTCTTTATCAGCGATGATTGCGGTAAGATTGATAGCGTGTTCATCAAACGCAATCTGCGAGTCAGCAAACGGCAGCGCATCCATCACCGAGATAGCGCAGCGACGTGCTAGTTCACGTCCGAGTGTCTGAATCGCGGCCGCGCGCTCATCAGCCGAAAGAGGAGCCGGCGCAGAAACAACAATCGGCTCGACCACTGGCTGTGGTGCTGATGGTGACACGATTTGTGGTGCAACAGGCTCTGCAACGCTCATCTTCTTCCCTCCAGCAGCCGATGGAGGCTTGCGCGATGGAGATGGTGCTGCCGCTTTCGGTGGTGGTTCCGTTGTCGGTGGAGCTGCCGGGGCTGTAGCCGAGATAGCCAACAGTCTTGCTGAGCCGCTTGGAGCTGAGCTCGACATGGTAGATGCCTCCACTAGCGCGCCGATGTGATCGAGCAGCAATACCCGAGTTGGCGTGTCAGTAGCGTTGCTCAACTCTGACTGGTATGTGGACTCAGTAGAGCCCTCCACCGTTCCATCCCCAGCTGCAGCCTCCACGTCCAACGAAGCCTCGCTCGCTTGCATCTCATGGAGCTTGTCGTCTAGTTCGCAGAGGGAAGAGCAGAACACGACATCGGCTGTTGATCCTAAAGCGCGCTGAAGCAATGGTGCGATGTCGCGGAGGCTTATGCGCGACCGAAGACGCTGCATGATCTGCTCCGCACTGTCCTCGAGTCTCCGAGGGGACTGAGGCGCGTTTGTACCCGCTCCAACACTGACTGACGCATTCATTTGCGCCTTCACATTCCGCAGCAGTTTGAGCGCTGCTTTGGTCACTGGGGGGGCACTCAATTCGCTTACAAGAACGACTGCGTCAGTCTTGCCGCCGCCGCTCTTGGCTTCTGTCAGAACCTGTTGGAATGACGAGGCGCAGCTGGCAATCTTGCTGGGCACGAACGTGCTGTGTGTGACCAGCTTTCGATCCAACTGCCAGTGCAACATATCATCAATCGCGTGGGCAGTCGTTGGTCCATCGGCCCCGAAGTCGGTCGTCTTGACTAGTTCAAACCATGGCGCGACATCCAGGTCCACATACATCAGCAGCGGGACTGGTTGAGATCGCTCCAGTCCAGTTACAGGTGCAGTTGACTCCTCATCTCCGGCAATGACTAGTTCGTTTGCTTCCATGGCTGTCGAGCTAGCACGAGATCTGACAGTGGAGACCGACAACGCCTTCTCTGCGGTAGTCACCTTGCTAGGCAGCCAAATGCGACCAAACTGTCGTCGCTCACGCTCAAAGTTCGCCTGCCTCTCCATATCAAGACCCACGGCCTCATCCACGACACGGGTGACGAGCTCGCGAACACTTGAGAGCGCGGCAGCTTTAGCTGCACCATGGTCAGGTCGTGCTGGCTCGAGCTGGTGCTGACGGGGAAGTTGAAGCTGACGGCCACTACCCGGACCAGTTCCGCCCGAAGACACTGGTTGAGGGTTGGCTATTTCACAGACCACTGGTGTCTCACTCACGAAGTGGAGCAGACGCTCCGACATGAATGCTTGCAAATGTGCCGTGGAGTACGGCGCAGTAGCAGCACTGAAGCGCACAGACAGGAACGCGTCTTGGAGACGTGGCTGCAATCCTTCGATCTCCTTCGAAAGTTCTTGGCATCGATCCTCGCGCACTTGCTTTACTTGTTGGCGCTCCGCAGCTCGTCGAGCGAGACGCTCAGCTTTAGTTTCTTTCTTTGGCTTGGCAAGAGGAGTCGCTTCCTCATCGTCATCGTCATCGTCGTCCTCTTCATCATCATCATCGTCGTCGTCGTCGTTGTCGCTATCTTCGTCCTCTTCTTCTTCGTCGTCGTCGTCGTTTTCTTCCTCTTCCTCCTCATTATCGGCCTCTTCGGCTAATCGCTTCTTCTCATCGCGCAGCGATTGTGTCAAATCAGCAATCTTCAAGTATCGCACCACGTCAGCGCGTCGACAGACATCACGAACGCTCTCCATCATGCCGTTCCACTCTGTCGGCAATAACTCACGTTCAGCAGTTTCGTCACTGGTTGAAATCTCGACGCCAGTTGGAGTCTCTGAGTTTGCAGTCGCCTCGGCACTCTCCGTGATAAATCCGGTCGATATAACCTCAGCGGCAACGGAAGAGGCCTCCACGATTTGTCGCGCGTGCCCATACAGCTCGCTCAGAGATGCCAGCAACTCTGGACTGTAGAACACATCGCGGAAATCGGATGCGTCGTGGTCACAGTTGAACTGGGCAGCACGATCTGCAGGTGAGAGCTCCACGAAGACGGTCTTCTCTTGTGGCTGCACGTTGCGCAGCATTTCCTCGACAAGCTCTCGCACAAAGAACTTGACCTCGCGGTCCTTGACGACGTCACGACTCTTTTGACGCTTCTTCCACGGCGCACAGTTGTCGACTGCCGTGCATTTGAGGTGCACTGTCACTGGCACGTGGTCGTCTTCGACGATAAAACGCCGGCTTTTGTCGTGCTTCGGCTCGTCATCCCTCCCAAAGAGTACGCGCGGTGCTGGGTCGGTGCTGAGCATCCATTTCTCCAAGAACGTCCCGGCTTCCACAGCCTCAAAGCTGAAAGTGAACACTTGGGTTTCGCCTGGAAGCAGACTACCTTCCATCGTCGATACACTTGTCATCACAATCACTGCAGGTGCGTTGCCGCCATCTCGGACAGTCACAGTGTGGTGTCCACCGCTTGAGTTCTCCGCCACATTCAAATGACCAGACAACTTGGCGTCAAGAAAAGGTGCGCGCCACCACTGGAAGTGCACGACAGTAGTGCCGGCGTTCTCGATCGCCACTTGACGCTGCTGCTGCTCTCGAATCGGTGAGAAGAAGCTCAGACGGACAGCGGGAGCACTTTGCGCTTCGCCGTCGCCAGTGCTGCGCTGATGATGGCTGGCGTTGCCGATGGGTATGCTGCTGATAGCAAAATCGCTCTCGATGTCGGAGTCGGCCGAGAACACACGGAGACAGGGACCTTTGATCTCGGACGGACTCGCACCACCACCGTTATCGTCATCGTAGCCCGCTGTTGCGTCATTGTTGTCGCTCATGCTGTTTTCCTTCGTGTCGCTACCAAGTTCGGCAAGCAATAGTGTTGGCGGTGCCTTGTGGTTGTTTCCAGCTTCTTCTGCAAGCGATGACTCCGACGCCCATTCGAACAAGTCGAGAGTCTCGACGACAAGCTGACCCTTGCTACTCGCGCTCACCTCATGTGGAAGCAGTTCTTCAAGCCGCTTGCGAAGACGCCGTTTTTTCCGCTCCAGTAACTCGAGAGAGCGCTTCTCCATCATTGAGAGCGGCACCACCGCGCTTGCACTCTTCGTAGTGTCTTCATCATCGCCTGTTGGCAACCCACTCTTCTCCCCTGCTCGCTTCAGGTGGTAGTCGAGTGGTCGGCGCACCTGCGGTCCAACGCGCGAGCTCTCACGGATTGGGCAGTACAATCCGCTGAAGATGTTGCCCACAGGTACGAACCGCGTGCCTTCATCGCGCAAACTCACCAGCCACACATCGTTCCCCACCTTCTCGGCCATTGGGCGTGCCTTCTGCAGAGCGTCGTACATCTCGACTTGCTCACGATAGGCTGACGCGCGGCTCATGACAAGCTGCGTCTCGGGTTTACCAAGCTTCTTGGCCGTGCGCGCCTTGAAGCGCTCCCACTGCGCATTGATCTGGTGCCAGCGCTTCAGAACAGTTTGCTGCCGTTCGTGCGCAAGGCGCTCGTGGATCGGCAGCGCCTGAAGCATGCGACGCCGAGCCACCGCGGCTTCTCGCCGCTTCCGCGCATCCATGGCAGCTTCTTGCTGCTGGGACTCAGCCGGCGGCTTGGGTCGAGCTTCATTTTCTCCATTGCTGGTTGATTGTTGACTGCCCACACCATCCTTGACCCGCGTCATGCTCTGTCGCTTAGCTAGCTTTGAAGAGGGCGATGATGAGCCAGATGTAAAGTCGGAGGAAGATGGCCCACGACCCTGGTCGGCCAGGAACCGGTCAAACCGGTCGAGGTCTTCCTCGCCTCCCAATGCGGCGTATGAAATGAGCTTGCCCGACTGTTCGTCCCGTACGCGATGGGGAGAAGCGCCGACAGCAGAAGCGCTTGGTCCATTGGATTCAGGTATGGTGGAGGTTGCCGTGGCTTCTGGAGCCGACGCGCCACCTCCCGACAGGCTACGGGCGACAACGATCGTCCGCGTCTTCTTCGGCTGCCTGCCACCACTGGAATCATTCATCGGGTCGCTCAGGCGATCTGCAGCTCGGGTGTCGGGTCACTGCGAAGTCTCCAAGTGGAGTAAAGAGTCGCAGTCTCTCTTCAGTCCGGCAGTGGCTCTTCCCATCCGACGCCAACACGCGAGACGTCACCCGGAAACGCTTGGGACGACAGTCAGGAAATGCCCACACCGTCGCCCACATTTGGCGAGCCACTAGCGCTCTGGGACGCCGTGTACAACCAAGACACGGCGCTGGCGCAGAAGCTGCTTGCATCGCCTGCCGGGATAGCGCAGGTCAATCGCCCGCATGGCGTAAGGCGTGAAGCGATTCCTCGCTCGAGGCGTTCTCCCTGGATGGTTGACAGGTTGGGCTTGCAGTTGTGGCAGGAGACAAGTGTGCACGTCGCGGTTCGCCGGGGCAACGCCAAGCTGCTGAGTCACCTGCTGTTCTCATCGGGTGATGCGAATGCTCGATCTGTACGCTCATGACGTTCTAGACGGCACAAGATCGAGAGAGGGTGAAGTGCTGATCAAGGCCGCTGCGCTTCCCTGGCAGGTGAGCGGGTCGACGCCGCTGCATCTCGCGGTGCTTCAACGACGCAAAGATCTCATTGAGAGCCTGCTACTTGCGGGCGCCAACCCTCTCCTGCGCAATGTGAGTGCGTCGTCTTGTGGATGCGCGTCTGATCACAGTGAGTCGACTGACGCGTGCGCATGAGGACGCTCGTCCAGTATCAGAGCAAGAACGCGATCCGACTGGCGCGCGACATGGACGCGGTGCCGCTGGCCGCGACCCTCCAGCGCCACGCCGACAGCGCACACGCTCTCGCCAGCATCGATCGCGGCCCTTGACTGCGTCCCTGGATCCATGCCAAGCAGCAGCACAACAGCCTCCAGCAGAGATCTCAATGAGCAATGCACTCCACACCTCTCTCGTTCGGCAAGCCCGGACTGGGCCGTCATCGTGTTCCCAGTGGCTTGCCACGCTTGATATTCTTGGTCGCGGGGATCGATTCCCTTCACGATCTCTGGTTCTCCCTTCATGTTTCTCTCGTCACGAACGGGGCAGCCGCTTAGAACAGCGGGTCGTCCTTCATTGGCGCACTGCCGCCCTTGAGCGCCGAGGGCACCTCGAATAGCCGCCGCACGGACGTGTGGTCGAAGGCCTCGTGCTCGATGCCGTCGGCGTCCACAACGGGGAAGACGCCGCTGGCCTGGCGCTGCTCGGCGCCGAACAGCGGCGGGTTCATGACGCTCACGAACTCGAGCTCGTCCGAGTCGGCCGACAGCTCGGCCACCTCGGCCGCGTTGAGCGCGACGAGCGACCCCTCGTCCAGCCGGCGCGGCTCGCCCTCCTCCACGTGTCCAGCGGCCTCGAGCAGCCGCACGCGGCCCTCTCCGCGCGTCACCAGCACGGCGTACACGTGGTTGGAGAACGCGAGCCGCAGAACGGTGCCCTTCTGCAGCACCTCGCGCTGGATCGAGAACCCGCAGTCGTCCCCGCGCACCAGGTAGCGCCTGCCGCACGCGCGCGTCAGCCACCAATACACTCGACACTACCACCGGCAGACTCCATCCACGCCACGCACGTACTGGCTCGTGTGCGCGCCGCCCTCGGCCTGCACCACTCGCCCCGCCGCCGCCACGTCCGCCGGCCCGCGCACCAGGAACGCGGCCGCGCGCGTCCCATGCAGCGCTCGCCGCGCGTCCCTCGCCGTCGTCTCGGCCGTCGCCTTGGCTGTTGCCTTGGCCGTCACCAGCGTAACCCGCGCCAGCATCTCGCCTTCTTCTTCTTCTTCTTGTTTCCCGCGCAGCCTTTCTTCTTGTGGCTCGTTCTCCCTTCGCTTCGCGTCGACTCCAGTGCAACTCAGCAGGATATGTTTGGGGGTTACGCCGACGTACCCTCGCGAGGTGCGGATCCCACATTGAGGTTACACGGACGCGGACCGCTGCGGCATCTATGCTCGCCGTTCGTGAGTAATCGATATTAAACACCTATATCAGTGTCTTTGTGAAATACCGCACTATTTCGTCCGCGAATATACTGATAGGATGCATTTCTTAAGCCCATGTACTGCCGGGAGTGAACGGGTAAGGTCATCCCTCCTGCATGCACGTCAGTTTCCCGCCACCAGCGACCGCATTTCCCGACACGCCGGGCCGAGCAAGCGCGTCCTGCAGTCGATTGCTTCTCCTCCTTCCTTTCCTTCCTCTCCGTGCGAGTGACTGCGTGTCCGCGATGGGGAACGGCGTGTCGAGCGGCATGGAGATCTTCGAGGCGGGCGAGCTGGAGGCGGAGCTCAAGCGGCTGGGCGGCGCCGGCGACTCGAGCGTCAAGAAGCTGCTGGGCAGCGGCTACCGCGACGTCGTGGGGCTCGTCATCCGCCCCAAGCGCGCCGAGTACGCGCTCGCCGATCTGGGCGCGTTCAGCTACAGCCTCGCGGCGTCGGACGACCCGGCGGCGTCCCCACCGAGCGTCAAGCGCGTGGTCCGGCGCGCCGACTTCGAGGTGCTCAACGACCGCACGCTCAAGCTCGTGTGCTCGCACTGGCAGCTGTACGAGGGCGACGACGAGGACAGCGAGCCCGTGGCGGCGCCGTGCCTCGTCTACCTGCACTCGAACATCGGCTCGCGCGTCGACTCGAGCCGCGTGCGGGACCACGCGCTGCGGCGCGGCATGTCGGTGCTGGCGTTCGACTTTTGCGGGTCGGGCAAGAGCGACGGCGTGTACGTGACCATGGGCTGGAACGAGGCCAGGGACCTGAACGCCGTGCTGCAGAAGGTGGAGAGCAGCGCTTCCGTGACGGCGTTCGTCATCTACGCGCACAGCATGGGCACGTTCCCAGCCATCGTGAACGTGGCGGCGCGCGCGCTCGTGGGTGTCGACAAGAAGACGCAGGCCAAGCTGGACGCGCTGCCGCAGGAGCTCCGCCCGGCCAACATCAACCAGCTCGGCAAGCCCATCAAGGGGCTCGTGATCGACGGCGGGTACGCGACCATGGCGCAGGCGAACGAAGGCATGCTGCGCACCATGCAGAACGAGGGCTTCCCGCTACCAAAGTCGGTCATGAAGCTCGCGCTGGCGGCCGTCAACCAGAGCGTCAAGAAGCGCACCGAGGTGGACATGGACCAGCTGCGCCCGGTCGACTTTGTGCCGGCGTGCACCATCCCGGCGCTCTTCCTGGCCGGCAAGGACGACAAGTACATCTCGCCCGAGCAGAGCGACGACCTCGCGAGCAAGTACCCCGGCCCCGCGACCGTGCTCAAGGTCGACGGCGAGCACTACGACCCGCGCGACAGCCAGGTGTACGCGGACGCGGTCAACTTCCTGCTCGGCGCGCTGCACTCGAGCCCGAACAACGCCGACCGGAGTTGAGTTGATGCGTTGTTCCAGCTTGCTCCTGTCCCTCTTGTCACAAATGTATGAACCCGCTTCCGCCGTGCATGCAAAGTAGAAGTACACATTCGACGCATTGATACGCAGAGAAGAAAGCCCAGCCCGCTGCTTGGTGCCTCCCATCATGCCGATCGGCGCTTCCCCAGCACTCGGCAGGGGAAGAGCCCTACCGGATCGGCGGCAGCGAGCAGGTGAGGTCGTACTTGACGTCAATAAAATAGTCGAGCGCGTCGTCGCTATCGTACAGGTCGAGGAAGTGGATGTGCTTGGCCGGCGAGATCTCCGAGTCGCGGCTCGCGTACTCCTCCACAAAGTCGTACTCTTGCTCCGTGCTGGTCGAGCCCGTTTCCTCGGGTTCGCTGCCATCACCACCGCTTGGAGTACCATGCTGGTGACCAACGCCACGAGACGGATCATCGCCGCGGTGAACCGCATGCACACTCGCCGCCGTTGCATGACCACCGCTGCTGCTGCTGACAGCAGATGGACGGCTGCTGGCGATTCTCGCCTGCTCCTCGCGCCGGGCATCGGCCGCGCGGAGTTCCTCCTCGATCTCGTTGCGGTAGAACACGCGCAGCTCGTGCAGCGAGTCGAACGGGATGGGGCCGACGAACGATTTGTCCATGCTCAAGCGGATGAGCGTGTCACACACGCACTCGTCGCGGTTCAAGAGCCCCGACCGGTACGGCGCCGTGACGGCCTGCAGCATGTCGTGCGAGAGCTTGAACATCTCGTACACGTCGAACGCGTCGTCGCACGCCATGATCCGAGGCTGGTTCAGCTTGAGCAGCGCCAGCCCGACGCGCAGCAGCACGTGGCTGCCCTCGCAGAAGAACACGTCCCAAATGCGCATCACCGGCTCGAACGGCAGCGTGTTCAGGAACAGGCACAGGAACCACTTGAGCGTGAACGGCTCGAAGTCGACGCCCAGCCGCTGCATGTGGCGATACAGCGCCGGCAGCTTCTGCTGCACCAGGTCCGAGAAGACGCGCTGATCCGCTCGGCTGCCAGCCATACTGCGCGTGTGGTACATTGGCGTCAGCTCCTCGACGATCGCCGTCAGCACCCAGAACGCCTCTTCCTCCTCCATCTGATGCAGCAAGACGGCAGCCAGGAAGTTCATGCTCTGGCAGTACCCGATCGACGGGTTGCGCAGCGAGTACGCCTGCAGCACGCGGCGCAGCTCGCTGATGCTCTTGTACCTGCGGCGCGCGCCGTCGTTCTCCCAAACACCACTAGCCGAGTCCACGCCGGCGCCGAAGCTGGCGCTCATGTCCTGACTCTGATCGAGGTCCACTGGGAACGTGCGCGGCAGGTCCTTCTCAATGTCCATCGCGGTGCTCTTGCTCAGTGTGTGCGACCGCCGCACCAGCTCCGCGTACGACTCGGTCGCCGCTTCCTTGAGATCCGCCGCGCCGCTGCACATCCACCACACTTGGCCGCGCAGCTGCGGTGGGATGCCTCCGCGCACCAAGTTGTCGAACTGTCGCGATTGGATCAGCACCTCGGCGGCGGACGTCAGGCTCGTGAACGCCTGGCGGACGGCCTGCCCCGCTGCCTTGGACGGCGACAGCTTGTCGTCCTCCTCCGCGTCCACGCCCACGTCCGTCCAGGACGACGAGGTGGCCGGCATCGTGCGTCGATGGCCTCCGTCCTTCTCCCGCTCCGCGGCCGCCGCCTCGCTCTCGAGCTCAAAGCGCTTCTGGTTCTCCTTCCACTTCTGGCACACGCGCTCCTGCTTCCAGTCGTGCGCGTCGAACTTGTCGCTCCACTTGCGCAGGCGCGCCAGGTACAGCTCCTCCACCTGCGCCACGTCCGCGCGCGTCTTGGCGTCCGCGCCCGCGAAGTGGCACTGCAGCACCTGGCTCTCGCAGTCGCACGCGAGCTGCTGCTTACCGGGCGTCCCGCGCGCCGTCGCCGCGCGCTTGACCGGCGCCAAATCCCACGGCGTCAGCGCCTCGCCGGCCACGCCGAAGCGCCGCACGGGCCGGAAACAGGCCAGCCGCAGCCCGTGGCGGCGCTCCGGGGCCCGCGCGCAGCCGCCCCCATCCGCCTCCAAGCCATTCGCGCGCGCCATGCTCCGCCAGTGTCTCTCGGGGAGGCTCGCAGGCGCCGGTCGGTCGCCTTGCTTCCTTGCTTCGGCCGTCGGTTGTCGTTGTGTTTCCGGCTTTTCGCACGGAAGGAAAGCCCGGAATGAGGGTTTCTGTTGGAGTTTGTATGGTAGGAGAAAACCCTGTGGGCCACACGGAGATGGTGACCAAACGCACACGTTTTGTATCAGACCAACCACGGTACTCCTTCCCGCCACCGAGCGTGTTCGAATCGGTAAGAGAATCTCTTACCGAATTTGTTTGTGCTCTTCGTCTCTTTTCCTGAATACTAGTATTCGCTTCCAGGAGCTTCCAAACAGCTGAAGCGCGTTGGCAACCATTCGAGGCTTCAAGCGCCGCCCCACCTCCGCACAAGGCGAATCGCTCAGCTCCTATGCGTCACCTGCTCTTGCCTCTACCCGATAGCTTGAGCGTTCACCGAGGACGTTTGCCTTCTCAAGCACGGATGGGCTGCGTCTATCGCGATGTTTGACAGAGAACGGCCAGGGTCTCATGGCGGACACCGCTTGGCCCTGAGAAGATGGAGGCGAATCCTTGCCACGTCAACGCGCGAACTGGGGCGGCTGCACACACTAGGCGTTTCCTGTCTGCTTGTCCGTGTTGTAGCTGTCACTGACATGGCCGGGAGAAGATGGAATCTACAGGCGCGGCGCTAACAGGAGCGCAGCATACCTGCCTAGCGACCTCGTCAACAGTCATTGCACTTCTTCACGCGAACACGACGTGGATAATGCCGTATGCAGTAAATGCGCCACTCCACGGGAAAGGACTCGTTTGTTCCGCCCTGGTGGGCACTCGCCGCAGTCGTGCGGTCATCCAGCATGTCGACTTCCAGGCTCAGCCTTGCGCGGACGGTTTATGAACTGCGGCTGCTTCGAGCTTGACGGGCGTCACGCCGGCGTGGATCTCGTGCAACAGGGTCAGCACGTTTGCCTCAGATCCACAGAAGATGCGTGCATCGACCGCGCAGTCATCAGACACGAGCACCTCTGCGTTCGGCTCAGCAGTCAGTGGAGCAGATCCATTGCGATCGATTGGGATACGAATCCAGCGTTGTGGCTTCGGTTCGAGTAGCGTTTGGAAGGTGAAGGCCATGATAAGCGTGGGTGGCGTCAATGATGAGAAGCTGGGCAGTCCGACAAGTTGGCGCGCGTCGCGGACCACAAGTCCAGCCTCAGCTCATCTGGAATACTTGCAATCTGGCCATCGTGAGAAGCGTCAAGACGAGCTCAGGATAAGGGGGGAGGGGGAGGAAAATGACGCACCGAGTGTCTATGAATACCGACTCCATGTGACTCCAACCATCTTCTCAGTCGTCATTCGAGCCCCAACATTCCGGGTAAGAATAGCGAGGTGGAAGAGGGTTGGCGAGCGCATCCGACGACGACGGCGGGCTTCGTCCCTCATTTGGCCTGCAAACACGACAGCAAGGGAGATCGGTCATTCATCACTTTCGCCAAGGCTCTCCTCTGTACGGCCCTCAACAACGAACCCTCCTACGGCGTCTCGCGCACCCTGCTGCTGCCAACGATGGGGGACGCGGAGTCCATCCACAGCTCCATCATGCAGCACTGGTCTATCGAGACCGTGTCGCTGTCCTACGTTATCGCTGTGACTGGCAGCTACTGCAGTGAGTGCCACCGCTTTCACCACCACTGCCGACTTTGCATCTTGGTTGTGACACTGTGACGACTGCTTTCCACAGCTATCCAGCTCATGGAGCAGTGGCGGATGCAGGAGACCAAACGCATGAAGACGTTCTACCTCTTCCTTGCGGCAGTTGCGCTCGGTGGCTGCGGCATTTGGAGCATGCACTTCACCGGCATGAATGCGCTACAGATGCATCTCAGCAATGGCACGCTGCTTGAAGTCGACTTCGAGCTCGGCTTGACCGTCTTGTCCTTCTTCTTCGCGATCGCGGGCGTGTTTATCGGGCTCAAGATCGCTTCAACCGACCCGTTCTTCCTCGAAATTGAGCAGGCGCGCCGCAAGGATATCCTGGTGGGCAAGCAGCAGCACTGCACTTCAGTGATCACTTCCCGACAGCTGACGATGCTCATGAGTGTTTTCAATGCAGATGAAAGGACTCAAGAAGATGACGATGGACTCCCTCGTGCGCAAGAACGAAGTCGGGCGAAAGATCAAGCTGATTGCGCTGTTCTCACGGCTCTGGCGGATCATGGTCGGCGCTCTGTTCGCCGCGCTGGGCGTGCTGGGGATGCACTACCTCGGTATGATGGCGCAACGCGCGAACGCTGTCATGTCGTTCGACGCCGGCATCGTCACACTCTCGGTCGGGATCGCGTTTTTCACGGCGAACGCCGCCTTCTGGATCATCTTCCGAGCCGTACGTGTGCTAATGCATGGGGAAATTGCATGTTTGATCACGTCTAACCTCTATCCGGCACTATGGTGTCGATGCAGCTGACGTTTTGGCCTCAGTTCGAGAGTCTGCGGCTCGCGAGCGCGCTGATCATGGGTGTCGCTGTCTGTGGGACGCACTACAGCGGCATGGGAGCGGCCAGCTACGACTACTCGGAGGAGAACTACGCCGACTCGACGCGCTTCATCATCAAAGGCTCACGTGCTTCCGTCGTGGCCTCTCATGGCTCCATCCTCGTCTGCTTCTGGCTGTCGACGACCGCGGTGGTAGTCACGCTGCGCAACCGCGTACTGACATCGCAGGGCACGCACGGCGGCGCGAGCGCCAGTCGCCAATCTCGGATGACCGGAGGCGGGAACAGTTCGATGGGACCGGCCATCAACTCCGGGAAGCGGTCCAAAAAGGACCAGGGCAGCGTCAAGACCGAGAGTCTCGGGCCGTCATCTGCCCAGCGGATGAGCAGCCGGCGTGTGATGCCCGCGCCTTCGAACATGATGCCAGTGATCCCGGACCGACACTCAACCGACGGCAGCAATGCCCCAACGTTTGGGTGATCTCGCTATGAAGACCCACGCAGGCATTTGAAGTCTATTAGGCATATTGAACACATTGCCCTGCTGCTAACAACAACTTTTAATTCTCACGCAAGCCACTCGTTCGCCTGAATTCTACAACAACGGCTCTCCGAAACGCGGATGTTGACTCCGACTGCGGCATTTCGGCCGATATTGATGCCGACTTGGATGTCGGTGTGAAGGAAGGCACCATTGCTTTCGTGTTCAATCTCATCAGGTGAATTCATTGCTGTGTCATGTTCTCCCCCAGATATATGAGATCGAGCCCTGGACACCACCACAAGGCCCGAGATGGATCGGAAGATAAAAGCAAATCCTCTGAGTCCAAATGCTTCAAAGGTGAGCCGCGCTTTGCTCTCCTGGGCTGAGTTTGAGGACGTGTTGGGTGTTGCCCAAAGGCCCTGCAGCAACGCTAGTAACCACTTTGGCGATACCGACCGTTGAATTCATGGCATCGATGAAAGAGCAAAGCTCGTTGCATTTTCAACAGACGCCTATACAATCACATCGCATGAGTTGCAAGCAGCTTTGTTGACGTGTCTTCTTGTCATCAGCCCCGTGGTTCGCCTCCTCGAAAGTAAACCAGCCACTGCAACCCGCCAGCTAAATCTAACCATCAATGTGATTGATGCTGCAACACATTGCATCAACACAGCAAAATCTTGTCGGGGCTAGGGACGAGCACGGAAGTGATGGCGTCAAGATCTTACCCTGGGTGTGGTAAACGATTCAATGGGCTTTTGCCAAGTGGAAATAGCTAGGTTGCGTCTCATGACTAGCCGATTGATCCGGTAATCTTGCCAAGGGGAAGCAACTGGCACGAGTGCAGCTGAGCGCGTCGAAAGTGAGACCAGACCACTCGTCCTCGAGCGCCGGTGGTGGTCGTTGTGTGTGTCCTGGATGCGGACAGCAAGATAGAGCATCGGCAGGTGGTTCTAGCGTATGCTTTGTGAACGCACGCCTCTCCCTGTTGGGTCTGATGCGCTTATGGATGGTGAGCGCAGTTTGCTCAATCTCTCTATGCCCGTTACTCCTCGCAGTGGTGACCTTGGAAGCTGTTGCTGCTCGCAGCGTTGGGAGGAGCAGCGCTGCGTCGTAAAACACTTGATCATTCTCTTTTTTTCCTTGCCCCGGCAAGACCAAGTACCAGCTCCGGTACTTACCCCTCCGCGTCGTCGGAGACCAAGTTAGTCTCGCTCACCAGCCACCCCAGCTACTCCAGCCTCCTTTCAACAGCAACCATGCTGTCGAGCAAGACTATCTTCAAGCTCGTCGTCATCGCGGCCGCGCTGTCTAGTCACACCTCCAACGCAGCGGTAATGGAGGCTAACGCCAAGACCCCGTGCACCAAGCAGCCTGCCAGGACGACCCCAGCTCCTGTTGTGACCACGGCCACTCCAGTTGTCACGACAGCAGCCCCGTACGTCAGCACGACTTCACCTCCAACACTGCCTGTAGCAACACTCCCAACAGTGACAGAGCCGACTGCCACAAAGCCGACGGTCACGGAGCCGAGTGCCACGGAGCCGACGGCGACTGAGCCTGCCGACTACGAGCCGTACGTGACGGAGCCTGCCGCGACGGAGCCGACTGCTACGGAGCCGACGGCCACGGAGCCGAGTGCCACGGAGCCGACGGCGACTGAGCCTGCCGACTACGAGCCGTACGTGACGGAGCCTGCCGCGACGGA
>JAADYB010000320.1:0-25371 GCA_023338075.1 Phytopythium litorale
GTTTTTGTTGTTGGAAGTGCCACTGCCTGGATATTTGGTAGGTCTGTAACGCTGCGCCAATGATGCAAACCAGCTGGTGCTCGTGGCAGGTAATGTGCCGGCGGCATGTGGGCCCTTTTCGGCCTGGGATACGCTGCCCGCCGTGCTGGAATACAGTGCGCGGTGTCCGCTCGGACCAGCTCACGTGGGCACTTGAAAGAGTGCGCCAGATTCCCATAGCGGTGCAACGCATTGGTGAACATTCGAGAGGCTCCAAAAAAGTCGCGGCGACGAACACCATCGCGCGTAAATGCCAAATTGGCGCTGCCAAATCCCCAGCTGGGGGACCAAAGCCAGGCCGCCCGATTCTGAATGTGGCTTCGAATTTGATTGTTAGAGCCTAAAACTGACGAAAGCTCAAGGAGTTCTGACAGTGCGAAAGCGCTGACGAGATTTTTCAACAACGGTGCCGTGCTGATACCATTTGAGACGACATACAGCAAGGACCTGTATTTCATCAATACTCTACATTTGCATATTCCTTAGAACTATTATTTATCATTTCATCCTTTGCTGAATTTGGTCCGGCTCCCAAAAGTGTATCCATCAGCTCATCTGATCTGCCACACCAGCGAAATCAACTGACCAAAGTGTCCAATTCCCAGTCAGTCCTGATGACCTCCTTCAGCCTACAGCAGCGAGTCCTCCAGCGTCTGCGAGAGCTCGCTGTCGTCCTCGTCCTCATCGCCACTGAGCTCGGCGAAGCCTCCTCCTTGGCCGAGCTCGTCGCTTGGCGTCTCTTTCTCTTCTCCTGCACACGCTTCCACGCCGTTGTCTTCCGCTTCTTCATCGCCCTGATCCTCTCGTGGCATCACCTCCTCGCACTCGTCCTGGTCCGTCGAGGTCTCGTCGCTCGCCTGCGCGTCTCCGTCGTCGCTGGTTGCCACTGGAGAGATCGACGTCGATGACACGCCTCCAGCAAGAGCAGTTGTGCCGCCACTCGCATTGACCACCGGGCCGCCCTTCGCCAGCTGCCGACGAAGCGCAGCACGCGAGAGCTTCGCGCCGCGCACCTGGAAATCGGCGCCGAAGGACGACACGGGCTTGCCGACGAACTCGCCGCGGTGGATGCGCTTCCAGCAGCCAGTGTCAGGCTCGGCGCCAGCGCTCGCCCCCTTCTTCTTGCTCTCTTCAAACTCGCGGAGGTCGACAATGACCTTGACGATGCCCGCAAGGCCCGCTGTGACGTATCGCTCGGCCGTGGGCGTGCTGTAGTCGCACGCGGGCGACGAGTTGACCTCGATGAGCCACGGCGTGAAGCTCGCGTCGATCATAAAGTCATAGCCGAAGAGCTCACAGGCGTTCTTGCGGTGCGTCACTCGGTCCTGGACGCACTGCAGCGCGCGCACGATGATGGCGCGCATGGCTGGCCGGATCTGCGTCTCCCATACCTCGGGCAGCGCCAGCTTGTGCTTGAGGTACTTGCGGAACTCGTCCGAGTGCCACATGTTGCCCTCCACCATCATGTCGCCGTCGTCCGTGCCGTACACGTCGTGGAACTTGTCGCTGTACTTCTGGATCGAGTTGTTCGTCAAGTGCACGTACTGATCCGACAGGTCGGTCGTCGAATACTCCTCGGACGAGAAGCGCAGGTAGCAGTCCTCATGCATCCAGACCGTGAGCGGGTCCCAGCACGTCACGAGCACCCACTGGCGGATGTCGAACTTGCGGCGGCACACGAGCAGCGGGTTCTCAATGTACTTCTGCGCCACCCACTGGCACTCCTTGTGGTTCTCCACGTCCGCGTACCCCAGCAGCGCGTCCAGATCGTTAAACACTCGGATGCCGCGGCCGCGGGACAGCCCCGCCGGCTTGACGATCCACACGTTCTGGCTTGGCGCAGGCGCCGGCTTGTTCACATCAAACAGGTCTTCAGACCCGCCGTTGAGGTGGAACTGGGGGCACAGCGAAGACAGCGCGCGCACGAGCCGCTCGGCCTCGCGCTGCTGCGCGGTACTCACGGACTCGACCCGAGAAACCAGAGCAGAGAGCCGCGCTTTCTCGCGGCTGAACGACTCGGCCATGCGCTTCTCCTGTCGCCGCTGCTGCTTCTTCTCCATCGCCGTCAGGACCGTGTCGACACTCGCGGCTGAAGGCCCTCCGGAGGTGCCCCCGTTCCCGCCTTCTGGCGCTCCGCCGTCGACGCCACTCGTCTTGTCATCCGCGTACACTTTGCGCGAGTACGCGAGCGACGCACGCAGCTTCCCTGGCTGGTCGACAGGGCACTTTGACAGCACTTCCCACTGCAACTCCGTCACGAGTTCTTGCTGGGCCGCCAGGTCATCGTCAAGGCTGTCTTCGAGTGGATCATCGCCCAGACTGGAGCAGGCGAAAAGCTCAGACGGAGACAGCACAGCGCCGTCGTCGGTGACCTGGCACTCGGGCCGTCGGCTCCGCACCTTTTTCCTCGCGATCGCCAGCACCACATCCAACACGCCCAGGTTCACCATCAGCCCCGCCTCCCTCTTTCCTCGTTGACGAACGACGCGGCTCACTAACTGCTTGAGCAGTCCCTCGGCCACGCCGAAGCGAAAGTCTTGCACGAACGCATCCATGTCGCTTGGCTCGTTCAGATCGAACGCTCGAGGGAAGATGGAGTCGCAGTCGAAGCTCTGGACGACGGTCGCGCGGCGAAGACTGTGCAGCAGGCCGACCTTGGTCGTCATGGCTGTGTTCTGGGCGAAGTGGTTTACGAACTGGTGCTTCTCGAGCTTGCCGCCGCTCTTGAGATCGTCGCTCTTGAGTGCCCACTTCAAGTCGAAGAACGGAGACGTGCGATCCTGGTTCCAGAACCACCCGCGCTTCTCCAGCTCCTCTCGAATCACCGGGTAGCACCCAGTGACGATGAACACCTTCTGGTCCGCACGCACACCATGCCGCTTCTTCCACGACGTGAAGTCACGCGCTTCCGGTACAACCTGGGCATCTCGCTCTTTGAGTTTGCTCAGCCGAGCCACCATAGCCTCCACGTTCACTTGCGGCGCGGCGGCAGCAGCGGCGGCGGCGGCTTCTTGTTCCATCTGCAACTGCCGATCGCGAGCCTCTTGCTCCTGCTGGTGCCTACGTGCGGCTTCTTGGAGCGCGCGCGCAGCCTCTTGCTGGGTCTTCTTCTTCTTGCGCTCTTGCATCGCACGCGCCTCTTCTTCCTCGCGCTGCTTTTGCTTCCGCTGCTCAGCCAGCTTGGCAAGGTACTCTTGCTGTTTGCGCCGCATCGCCTCTTGCTGGTCCTTCACTGCTCGCCGCTTCTGGTCCTCGCCTTCGTCAACTTGGACATCATCAACGACAGCGTTGGTTGCGTCTGGGCTACTGACGTTGCCATTTGCCTCGGCTGCTATGGCTTCGTCTTCCTTGTCGTTGGCGTCTTGGATCGCACTCAAGATGGCGCGCGTCACCTTTGCCTGGCGCTTCCGCTCGCGCTCGCGCTCCTGCTCGATCTCCTCCTCCTTCTCGCGCTTCTTGACCTTCAGCTCCTCCAGCAGTCGCTGTTGCTTCTTGAGCAACTTCTTCTGCTGCCGACGCGCACGCTCCTTCCGCTCGCGATCGGCGTCGTCCTCCGCCTTCTCGTCCTCGGGGTCTTGAGTCTCATCGACATGCTCTTCCTGCTCTGGGCTAGCTGGCACCGGCGCCTCGCTCCCTTGCTGCTGCTTCTTGAGCGCCGCATCCTGCAAGATTTTCTGCGTCGACTTGTCATGCTGCCGCTTGCGTCGACGCTCCTGCCGCTCCTTCTCTTCTCGCTCGCGGCGCTTCTTCTCCTCCAGATCCTTGATGAAGTCGCGGTTCTTGGCGTGAGCCTTGGGCGTTCCGTCGCTTGCGTCGCTGTTGTTGCTTCCGCCTCGACGACTGCTGGTGCCGGTCGCGCTGCGCTGGCTCACACGCGTCTTCTCCTCGTCCTCGTCCTCGCGGAGCTCGTTGTTGCTCTCTGGCCGATCCAGCAGCGACGGCCCGCGCTCTTCTTCTTGGTTGCATCTCCCAACGGATGTGCTTGAGGCGGCCGCGACGCCGGCGCTCGTGGTCGACGCAACGGGGCGGAGAAGTGGCTTGACCAGCCGCGGGAACTTGAGCTGCGAGCCCCCGATCGGAGGTCGCGCGACCGTCGGTGCGTCCATCGGGGGCTTCCTGGGCATGGGCGGCGCGACTCCGAGCGGTGGAAGCGCCATCGCATCGGCCGCCGCCGCCACTTTGGGACGCGCGCCGGCCAGCGGCGGCAGCATCAGCGCCGGCGAAGATGGCGGTCGGTCCAGCGCGTCTTGCGGCATCGTGCTGAGTTCCGGTCGCCCAGGGTCGCAGTCGTTCGCATCAACGCACGCTGCGGCAGGCCGGTTGGGCTGTGAGTGCTGCTATTCTCGCTCGCGGCCGCGCATGAAGCATGAACTGTCTGCTGCGTCACCGCGAGTTATAAATACGGGCACGCACCGTCAGGAGCTGTCGCGTTGGTTTCTCCTTCACGCGGCTTGAAATGCATCACGCGACACCGGCGCCTCCTGTCGCCTGGCCACGAACAACGTCTGGTCAGCCTCCAACCAGCAGCAGCACAACACACCGCTCGAAGTCTTGGTGCAAACTCCCATCAGGTCCATTGTTTCCGCATCCGCGACGTGGCTGGACTGCGCACACAACCGTGAGCGGACGAAGGGCGACGCGTGGTCGGCGACCGCTCCTTCGACCGCCCCAGGCAGCAAATCTATAGCCAATTCAAGGGCTGCAACTACACGCGGCCGGGGATCTACTTTTGGTTGTACGCGTCGACGTGGACGCCGGCGATGGCGCGGCCAGACGGGTCGGCGCTGTTCTTGAACGCCGCGTCCCACTCGATGGCAGCGGGCGTGCTGCACGCAATGCTCGGACCGCCGGGCACCGTCAGCGCCGCGACCTCCTTCTCGAAGTGCTTCTGGAAGATGCTGCGGTACAGGTACGCCTCCTTCGTCTGCGGGGTGTTGTGCGGGAACAGGCGCTCCGCGTACTTCATCTGGCGGTCCGTCACCTCACGCTCGGCCAAGTCCTTGAGCGAGTCAATCCAGCCGTAGCCGACACCGTCTGAGAACTGCTCCTTCTGACGCCACAGAATCCGCTCCGGCAGGTACGGGTTCTCCTTGTCGTCGAACGCCTTGCGGATGATGTACTTCTCGAACTTCTTGGCCTTGGGGTCGATCATCTTCTCCTTCGAGTCGATGTTCATGGCGATCTCCAGGAAGTCGGCGTCCAGGAAGGGCACGCGAGCCTCCAGTCCCCAAGCGCTCGTTGACTTGTTCGCACGCAGGCAGTCGTACTGGTGCAGACCGCGCAGCTTGTCGACCGTCTCGCGGTGGAACGCCATGGCGTTCGGCGCCTTGTGGAAGTACAGGTAGCCGCCGAAGACTTCGTCCGCACCCTCGCCCGAGAGCACCATTTTGATGCCCATGGCCTTGATCTTGCGCGACATGAGGAACATGGGCGTCGACGCACGGATCGTGGTCACGTCGTACGTCTCCAGGTGCTTGATGACCTCCGACACGGCGTCCAGGCCCTCCTGGATCGTGTACGTGTACGAGTGGTGGATCGTGCCGAGGAAGTCCGCGACCTCCTTGGCGGCGATCAGGTCCGGCGAGTTCTCGAGGCCGATCGTGAACGAATGGATCTTGTTGATCCACTCGCCGCCGCTGGCCACGAGCTTCTTCTTCTCGCGGACGGCGATCGACGCGACCAGCGACGAGTCGAGACCGCCCGACAGCAGCACGCCCCAGGGCACATCCGACATCATGCGGCGCTTGACGGACGCCTCGAAGGCCTCGCGCAGCACCTTGAGGTCGAGCGGCGTCTTGCCAATGTGGTCGGGCGAGAACCAGGCCGGGTTGTACCACGGGTAGCACGACTCGGTCTCGCTCGTGAAGATGTTTCCGGGCGGGAAGGGCTCGAAGCGCACGCAGCCGTGGTCCAGCGCCTTCATCTCCGAGGCGAACCAGACGCTGCCGTCCGCGCCGTAGCCGTAGTACAGCGGGGTGATGCCCATGTGGTCGCGCGCGGCCATGAAGAAGTCCTTCTTGGCGTCGTAGAGCACGAACGAGAACATGCCGCGCAGCTTGCTGACAAAGTCGGGTCCGTGCTCAAGGTAGAGCGGGATGATGATCTCGCAGTCCGACTTGGTCATGAACTTGTAGGGCGTCGCGAGCTGGGCCGCCAGCTCCTTGTAGTTGTAGATCTCGCCGTTGACGGCCAGCGTGATGGTGCCCTCCGGGTCGTTGCTCACCAGCGGCTGGGCTCCCGACTCGGGGTCGATGATCGCCAGGCGCTCGTGCTCGATCGCGATGCCCTTGTCCCCGAACACGCGGATGCCGTTCCAGTCGGGCCCGCGGTGCTGGATCCTGCACACACACACACACACACACACATACAACGTCCAAGTCAATATGAGAAAGGCGGGCCATCACCACCGATATGGGAAGCGGGAATGGGACGCACTTCTTGCCGGCGTTGAGCGCGGCCTGGCGCAGCTCGGCCTCGGGCATCATGGACGCGAAGATGGCGACGATGCCGCACATGGTGGACGGGCGGACGGGCGGGAGGCTGGGAGCCTGGGGTCTACGCGGGTCTGGAGTCGGGTCGGCGCGGCGGGAGCGGAAGTGAGCGCAGGACAGAAGCGTCGGGGGAAAGGGGGCCGCCGCCGCCGTCCATAAATTGTTTTGCTTTCGAGTTTTGATGCACGATGCGGAGTGATGGTCGCTGCAACACAAGAAAATTCCGTTGGCGGTGCTTGCGCAACTGGTGACGCGAGGCGTGTAATCACGCGGAAGGACGCATGATGGAGCGAAATGTCACCGTTGTGGGAGAGGACCATCCTGCCCGCACTTGATTCCAGTATTCCAGCCAGTCGTCCTTGCTTTGCTCAAGACAAAAACAAACGACTCCAGATGGTGCTCTGCCCCCGCTCTTCGACAAAAGCCGATTCCCGAGTCGATCTTGAACCGACGCCATCGCCCAGCATGACGCCGCACGTGGTCGTCTTCGGCGAGCTCAGTCCGCGCGCGCGCGTCCACTACACGCGCTTCCTGCTCGATAACCGCGTCGAGGTGAGTGCCATACTGTACTCTCCGCGGCTGCGCGTCTGCCCACGCGCCTGACCATCTCATGGCTGTACGTCTTGCCCGCAGTTCCGCCGGCGCGAGGCCGATGGCCGATACGTCGCCAACATCCGGATGGCGCTCCCCGAGAGCGGCAGCGTCGCAGACTCTGTAGGAACGACCGCGTCTGTGTCCGAGGTAGAGCCTCGTGGTGCTGTGGATGGGGCGAGCGACAGCGAGAGGGTCAGGCCGACCGTCCCGGCACGCTTCCAGCGCCTCGCCAACCTGATTGCACTCGTACGTCGTCGTCGTGACTCCCTCCTTGTCGATGAAGAAAGGTTGCCAGTACTGCAGAAGGCTGAGTCTTTGCCTATCCAGGCTGGCGAGCGAGGAGCGAGGGCTGCTGCCAGGACGACAGGGCCGTACGTGAAGGAGGCGCGCCTTGTGCGGCTCATCAATGAGATCTACGACGCTCGCTCCGAGGACGTCGCGGCTCCTCCGCTCGCCAGCACCGGGGATAGTGTATGTCTCTCTCCGCAGACTGCTTGCTGTCGTCTCTGGCGGTATCGGCGCCAACGCACATGCTCGCTCCCTAGTTCGCTCGATTCGTGCGCCAGTACTTGACCAACCGCTTCGGGCTGAGGAAGATCGTCGACCAGCAGTGCTGGGAGCTCGTGGAAGGCCTCTCCACTCTCCAGCATGTGCGTCGCGCTGCATCAGTGCCCATCTTCTCCGCAGCGAAGATATTAATGCCTCTCTGTGTCGGGCAGCGGCTTGACGTCGAGCTCTTCGTCTCCTTCATCGAGGGCAAGTACGCGGACTGGGCACTCGCCTCCTTCCTTTCGGCGCGATCGCAAGTGCAGGTACGACTGGTTCATGATGTCTGCCTCCGAGTTGAGCCAATGGACTGACTGTTCTCAATGGGTGACCGATCGACCCCAGCGACTGCTGAGCACGTCAGCCTACCGCCCGACACTGCACAGGTCGACGGGCACCGCCTCGCAGCTCGCCAAGACGAAGAAGAGGCCCGCGGCGTCGCTCCTGTCCAGCGCGACTCCAATTTGGCTGTCCAAGTCTCAACTCGAGGCACTGGGGCCGCTCCTCTTCAGTTCCAAGACCGACGACCTTCACATTGAGGTGAGCACCTCTGTCAGGGATACCCTGCCACCCCTTGCAGCCATCCCTCACGCGACTCATGCTGGTGGCGGCACGACAGTTCACGCGCGCAGTCCGCGCCTTCATCTCGAGCGACCCCAACGCGAGCGCGACTCGGTGTGCTGACAGAGCGCTTACCGTGAGCGAGTTCCTGCTTCTCGCCGTCGAGACGTACCACAAGGCAGGCGGTGAGGCAGCGCAGACCCATCCAAGTCCGCTGGAGCGTCGCCTCCGCGCTGGTGGTGGCGGTGCCGAGGCGGACGGCGGGTCGATGACGCCCAAGTCGGTAGACACGCCTGTGTCGAGCACCGGGGCTGTCGCGTTCGCGTTCGCGGAGGAGGAGCGGCCAGCTGCGCGACCGCAGGGGGATGATGTACAAGCGCGGCTTGGGTCGCTGCTCGAGCGCGCCAAGCTGCGTGCACAGCAGCGACAGCTCGGTATTTGACGACGGACCACGGGGGAATGGATCGGACTGCGAATGGAGAGGATGGTAGGCACAGGGCCTGCGTGGTTTCCCTTTATGTTACCGCATCCATTCTTCTTCTACAAGCCCTGGAGTCGAGTCCGAGAGATCTGCGCCGCCCACCGACGTGAAAACATGCAGCTATCGATGTGAAGCGTGGGCGGCGGAGACGCTGGAGTCGACCGGCGGGCTCCCGGTCGTCGAGCAAGCCGAGGATATGAAACAGCAAGACTAACACTACTTTGGTTCGCGCGCGAGGCGCTCGACGACCGGGAGCCGCCGACCCCGAGAAGGAAGGAGAGCAAGGGGGAGTGCGGGGGATGCGTCTAGCGGTCTAGCACGCCCCCGGTGCTCCACCCTGCTCCTCGCTCCGGGAGGTCTCGCTCCGACGGGCTGGACGGCCGCGACCGAGCTCACTGCGCGTCCGACTTGGCCGCGGGCGGCACGTACGACTGCAGCGCCTGCGAGAGGTCGCGGATGAGGTCCTTCGGGTCCTCAATGCCGATCGACAGCCGCACCAGGTCCTCCGGGAACGAGCGCGCCTTGCGCACCTCCTCGGGGATGCTGGCGTGGGACATGGCGCCGGGCAGCGAGATGAGCGAGTTGACGCTGCCGAAGCTGACCGTGATCTTGAAGAGCTTGGTCACCGACACGATGTGCTGCGAAAAGTCGAGCGAGCCCGTGCGGAAGCACACGACCGAGCCGCAGCCGCGCGCCTGCGAGTCGTGGATGCGGCGGTCCGGCGAGGTCGCCGGCAGCAAGGCTGTGTAGTGCACGTTCTGCACCAGCGGGTGGTCCTGCAGGAAGCTCGCGACCTGCTCGGCGTTCTGCTGCGCGTGCAGCACGCGGATGCCCATGGTCTTGACGCCGCGCAGCAGCAGCCAGCAGTCGAACGGAGCCAGGCCCGTGCCCTCGGCGTTCTGGTAAAAGTAGATGTCGCGGCACAGCTCCGGGTCCTTGGCGATCACGATACCCGACATGGTGTCGCTGTGGCCGCAGATGAACTTGGTCGCCGAGTGCACGACAATGTCGGCGCCGAGCGACAGCGGGTTCTGCAGGATCGGGCTCATCATGGTGTTGTCCACCGACAGCATGGCGCCGACCGTGTGCGCGGCCTCGGCCAGCCGCGCAATGTCGCACACGCGCTGCATGGGGTTCGTGGGCGACTCCATCATGACGAGGCGCGTCTTGTCCGTCAGCGCCGCCAGCAGGTTCTTCGGGCCGTCGACGCTTGACAGGTCGACGTACTTGACCGTCACGCCGTTCTTGGTGGCGATCTTGCTCAGCAGGCGGTAGGTGCCGCCGTACGAGTCGTCCGACAGCACGATCTCGTCGCCGGCGTGCGCCAGGCGCGAGACGGCCGACAGCGCGGCCATGCCGCTCGTGAAGGCGAACGCGCGGTGGCCACCCTCGAGCTCGGCCATCTGGCGCTCCAGCGCCGCGCGCGTCGGGTTGCCCGACCGCGTGTAGTCGTACGCACCAAAGTTGGTGGCCGACGGCTGCGCGAACGTGGACGTCTGGTAGATGGGCATGGTGGCCGACCCGTGCGGGTCATCCTTGCACGCCTCGAAGCTCACGAGGCGCGTGTTGACGCTGAAGTCGTCCGGCGCGTCCGCGCTCGCCTTTTCCTCGTCCTCGAGCAGCGACTCGTTGCCGTCCAGGTTGGCGCGCACGCTCTTGGGGGCGGCCTCGGCCTCGTGGCGCGGCACGAAGATCTTCTCCGGCTCGGCGTGGCCCGAGCCCGACACGAGCTGCGTCACGTAGCTGCGCTCGAGCATGAACTCGAGCCGCGAGGCGAGCGAGGACGCGCCACCCGAGACCGAGCCCGCGTCCGACTCCGAGTCCGAGCTCTGCTGGTTGGCCGCCGCCTCCGAGGGCGACGCGGGCGCCGCCGCCACGCGCTCGCGCTCCGTGCGCAGCGTGCGCTCGGCCTCGAAGAACTGGCGCGTGCGCAGGTAGTCGCACACGAGATCGAACACCTCGGACTCGCCCAGGCTCTGCTGCAGCGCGGCCGACATAGTGATCAGGGGGAAGCGGGGAGGATGTCTTGGTGTCCGGTGGTCGGGGAGGCGATTTGTATGGGGAACTCTATGGGAGGAAAACGCGCGACGGTCCGAGGTGCAAACTGCTCGGAGCGCGGCGGATTTCAGACTGACGGTGCTCCAAGGGCCAGCGGCCGGGTATTTTCGACCATTGATCCAGAACGGCGGACTGGATCTCGTGGCCGATCGAATCGTAACGGTTATCGAATGTAAAAGGGTGCTCAAGCAGCGAATGTGCGGGATAGAGTCGGAATGCGTCATCTACCATTAGATGGTGGAGGTTCAGAGCGAGAGGGCGTGTCGAAGGTTATGTTTGTAGTTTCTTTCAAAATAGGATTTATTCCTGTAAATTAGGATACTATACTCATTTTTTACATGCGTGGACAACCAATAGTTCGCTGAAATTACAAATACGGATACTTCTGTATACATTTGTAATTATTTCGCTCTCAATCGTGTGAAATCGCGATTCGCGACCACGAGATTGTTCCGAGTCATTGCACACATTGTACCGCATTCTCGGTACCATTCAAATCGAAACGGTTTTTCCGTTCCATGTTGAAACGGCGCTGTGATCCGGGTTTTTCAGACCCGACGCATCTCCTCGACGGCAACACATGCACTCGATGTGTGAAGATGTTGATGCTTGAGGCGATCGTTAGTCGGCCAGGCAACAGCCGTGACGGCAATGGGTTTGGGACCGAGGCAGCTCGCGGCCGCGATAAGCAATGGTACTCCGTGCAGCGGAGTTGGTTGTTGTCGGGTCAACTGGCAGGGATGGCAGGACGGCAACTGGAGGTCCGGCGACACACTGACAAGCATATCCATCCACCTGGTGAAGAAGACCCGCGTGCTCCGGTGATCTCTGACGTCATGGAGACTGCTGTGTCCATGCCCGTTGTCAGAGCCAGCACATTGTATTCATCACAAGACCACGGACGTCGTCTGCTCCAGCGGGCGTCGGGCAAGAAACCTCACAAGCAAACCACTCCAAGAAGGAGTGTAGATGGCCCACCGTGAGAGCACGACACGCTACGCATGAAGAGCTCGGGAACGGGCAGTTCGTTGGTAGGAGGGGATGCAAATGATCAGCGTCAATGGCCGCCATGTAAGACTCAGTCAAGATACGACGATATACCAACTGGAGCCGCCGCAAGGCAAGGCTGTTGCAACCCGAGCACAGCACAGGTATCTGGTTCGGCTGTCCGCCACCCTGCAGTCGCGCGGCTGGCCGCTCCTCCTCTGCAAACACGCCTCTGCAAACACGCCTCTGCAAACACGCCTCTGCAAACACGAACGCAACGGCCCCGGTGCTCGACACAGGCGTGTCCACCGCCTTGGGCTCGCGATAAGCGCTCTGTCAGCTCACCGAATCGTGCTCGCGTCAGGGTCGCTCGAGATGAAAGACGAAGGCATGGGCCATAGCGAGGGCGTCGGGCATGGTCCTCCCCTCGCAACAATTTCCAGATCTAGAGGCTCCCCTCGAACGAATTCGCGCAGGCTTTCGGGTCCCATCCGAGGCTTGAAGTGCCCATCGTGGTGATCACTCCGAACTCCGACTCTCCGGTGAGCGCCGAGTCTGGTGGCTTCTGATCCGCTCGGTCACGCACCGAGGGCCGTCGATCACTTGTGTACCATGAATGGTCATGCGCACGGCTCCGTGTCAGCCCAGGCCGCCTGATACGGTCAGTGACGGGGGTCCGCCACGTGATGTCGTTCCGCCGCGGGTCAGTCCCCAAGGTCTCCGATGCCTTCGTCTCCGACTCGGAGAGTCCGCGTGAGGTGGCGACAGTGGCCCTTCCAAGCACGTGGAGGCGCGGAAACGGGATGGGGAAGGAGCTCGTGAGAGAGATCCGCGCCTCGCCGATCGGCTCGTAAAGGCGAGGGCCCCGACGGGCTCTTGACTCGGCGGGTCGTTCGTCCGCTGTGGTGTTCGCTCCACTTGGCGATTCGCAGCAGCAGCCCGCGGGAGCTGACGAGCATCCGGCCTCCTCCGACCGACCGCCATGGGCTACAACATCACGGACGAGACCTGCTTCTACGGGCTGGCGCAGGTCGGCGGCGACTGCGCGCGCACGCTGGCGTCCTATGACGACGGCGCCTACTTCCGCACGCAGCTCATCTACCTGATCGTGGGCGTCCTGACGGCGCTCGTGACCGGCATCATGTACTGCCGCGCGCTCAAGTACGACGCGCCGATGCTGCAGCAGCAGTCGTTCCTGCTGGGGGCCATCAGCGCCGTCACCTTCTTCCTGCGCGGCATCGACCCCGCAGGCTACCGGCACGTCATCCCGCGGCCCATCGTGCTCTTCTTCTCAGACGCGTGCACCTCGGCGCTGTACGCCAACTAGTAAGTCGCCGTGGGGATCGTTTTCGTTCGGAGACCGAGCCACTCGGGGACTAACAGAACCTTCTTCCTCTTCCTCCTCGCGCGCACAGCATCTTCGCGCTGGGCTACTGGGCCAGCATCATCCAGCAGACGGCAGCGTTGGTGACGCGGCCGCTGGACCTCAAGTGGCTCGAGCGCGCGTCCATCGCCTTCATCGTGGTCTTCTACCTCGTCATGGACATGTACACGTTCGCGAGCAAGGGCTTCCACCGCAAGGGCATGACGTACGTGCAGATGCTCGGCAGCGCGCTCTTCCTCGCCGTGCTCAGCGGCGTCTTCGCCGTCTACGGCGTGCAGGTGCACAACCGCCTGCTGCACTTCGAGCGCCAACAGAAGATCCTCAACGAGCGCAACCGCGCCAACTACGAGCAGATGGACACCACGCGGTCCTTCGACCTGGGCACGGCGGACGACATCCCCGTGGCCGAGGAGAGCAAGCGCAAGCCCAGCTGGCTGCACAGTCAGCGGAAGAAGAGCCGCCCCGACAGCCCCGCCGCCAAGATCCGCCGCATCATCTACGTCGTCGAGGCCTTCGCCTTCATCGTCGTGGCCGGACAGGTGCGTTTGGGCGTGCAGGGCGGAGACCGTCGCGGTGACTGGACTGACAGCGTATGGCCAACGTCTGCAGGTCTACATGGCCGTCAAGAACAGCTCGAGCCCGGATGAAGAGCTCGAGTGCGCCAACGGCTTCCACTGCGACGAGACCAAGGCCAGCGTCAGCCTCATGCACTGGTTCCAGGTGAGCTTGCGCGTCCATTTCACTCGGTCTCCATCTCCGACTGACGGACTGACGGACTGACGGCGTCGCGTGACCGACCACCTAGATGGCGTGCATCTGGATCATCGTGTGGATCTTCCGCAAGATCGAGAAGAAGGCCGTCATCCCTGGCGAGAGCCACGCATAATTTAGCTAGACGCACCAGTACAATGTAATCGCCAGCTCGGCACTCGTCAGCCTCCACCCGCACGAGCGACTCTCGATGTCAGCGGCCTTGGCACCATCGACACCTGGGCAGATGACCCCACAACATTCCTCAACGCTCACCAGCTCGCTGACACCGCTGCTCACCGGGTGCGCGCACAGCAACAGATCAAAAAGCACTGTCCGGATTCACTGCCACTTACTAGCGTGCCGCTTCCCCCTCGCTCTCACTGCTTCAGCTGCGCCTCGAGCTGCTGGGCACGCTCCTCCGACGCGTCGCGAGCAGCAAACGCAGTCTGCGCAGCGAACCGCGCGGCCTCCTCCTGATCCTTCGCAAGCTGCGCGGCCTCTTGAAGCGCCACCATCTCTTCGCGCAGCGCCGCCAACTCCGTCTTGCTTGCCTCGGCCTCTTCTGTCACCGCACGCACTTGGTCCGCGAGGTCACGCTTCTCTTCGTCCGCACCGTTAACGCTAGCCTCGGCTGTCGCACGCGCATCCTCCAACTGAGTGCGCAGTTGGTCCATTTCTGCGCGAAGACTCGCCTTCGCCTCTTCGGCTTGCTTGACGTTCTCTTCCACGGCGCTCTGTTCCTTCTGCAGCTCGGCCTGCACAGCGGCGACAACCGCACGCAGCGCTTCGATTTCAGCATCCTTGGCTGCCACACTCTCGTCCGCCAGACGAAGGCGCTCGGCCAGGGACTCGTTCTCCAAAATCAAGCGCGCGTTCTCCTCGATCAGCTCAGGAGACACAATGGCTTGCGGCTCCGGCTGCGCAGCGTCCTCGTCGTCATGAGCGTGGGTCTCTGAGACGGTCGTACTCTCCTCGGCAGCCTGACCTTGTTCCTCCTGGTGCTCTTCCTCGTCGTCAGCAGGCTCCTCGACAGCATCCGGCTCGGGTTGCTCCGCCTCAATGGGATTCTCGGATCCCGGTTCGACGACCGAGAGGAACGCATGGAGCTTTGAGCCAGAGCTGGACGAGGACTTCTTGGAGATTGACACCTCCTCCACCACAAAGAATGAGTGGTCACGATCAGACTGGACGCTGCTGCGGCGCTCCGACTGAATGCTGAAGCGACGGTCCCCGCCCTCACTCGCTTCCTCATCTCGGTGCTCCTCTTCAAAGCTCTTCACGGGCTCCTCCGCGGCAGGAACCTCTTCTTCTTGCTCCTCTTCAACCTCGACTGGCGCAGGAGTAACCTCCGGCTCCACTGGGGCGGGCGAACTCTCTTCCTTCTGGGCAGGCGCCGAGACTGCAGGAGATGACGCCACGCTAGGGGGCTCCACCGTGCTCAGAAAAGCTGCAAGCTTCGACGCCTTCTTGCTTGCTGCCGACTTATCGATGGACGCCGGGGCACTCTTGCTCTGGTTCGAGAATGCTGCAAACGCTGACAGCTTGTTCGTCGATGCTTGCGGGGAGGACGGCGGCGAGTCTTCGGCTTGCGGACTCTTGGGAGTGTCCTGCGCTGCCGAACCGTTCGACGAGGACGAAAGGCGCCGGGAGAACGCCGCGGGAATTGACAGCTTGGACACCGAACGCGGCGCCGAACTGACAGCAGATTCGCTTGCATCCGCGGCAGACGGTGTCGACGGGCCGTTGCTACTCGCCAGACTGCTGCGACTCGTGGCCGTTGTGTTGGTCGACGAGGACGACCTGTTGTTCTTGAAGATGGAGGGGATGCGAAGGCGCGACGTCTGCTGCCCCTTGGGCGAAGAGGCAGTGGCCGACGACTCGGACACCGACGACGAACGATCCACTGGCGCCGAAGCCGATGAGGCACGGTCTGCCTCGAACGCGTCGTCGTCAATCTCCTCCGAGAACGACTGGTTCGGGGTGTGGTGCTGCTCCGACGATGCGCTCGTGACGCTCGAGATGGATGACGACCGGTACGGCGTCGGCTGCGGCACGGAAACCGAAGGGAACGGCGCCTTGGGCGGGTGCGTCGGCGCAGGGGCGGACGATGCCGGCGCGGTCTTGGGTGGCGCCGTCGGGAACTTGCTCAAGAACGAGGTCAGCCGGCTGCTGCTGTTGGCCGTGCTGCCTCCTGAGGAGGAGGACGGCGCGAGAGACGACGCGGGGCCAATGTTGTGGCCGGACAGTCGGTTCTCGTCGTTGGCGGCCGGGTCATCAAAGTGGAACTGGGACATCTTGTTGGCGGCCGTGGGGCGGTACTTTTTGCGCAGCGCAATGATGCACTCGTTGACGGCGACCTCGTTGACCTCGTCCAGCAGCTGGACCGTCGTGAAGATCTGGTACTCGTCCAGCAGCGCGCGGCCGCGGCACCACTTGATGAAGAACTGGACGCGCTCGAGCGCGTGGAAGGTCGAGAGCTGGTTGAGCGAGCGCTGCAGCTTCTTGGGCAGCTCGCTCTCGCTCTCGCGCTCGCCCTGCGTCAGCGCGTTCGTGAGCAGGCACAGCGCGCGCCCGTCCTTGAGGAACGCGCACAGCGACGGCGTGGTGGGCAGCGGCGCCTTGAGCGCCTCGAGACTGCCGTGCGCCTCCAGCTCCTGGCGCACCCAGGCGATGCTCGTGGCGGTCGACATCTTCAGTCGGTTATACTCTTCCTATCGCTCGCAGTGCGGGGGGAGGGACTCTGGAGGTGGCCTACCAGGCCCAGACAACTGGAGTGAGTTCACCACTGCAACGCGTCGAGAAAGGCAGCGACGCCCGGCCCAGAGACGGAGAACGAGCCACCTACCGACGCGGGGGGAGGGCGCCGACGTTCGTGCAGGGGGCGGAAGACTCTGGACTTGGGGCAGGACGCGGGCGGGGCGAGGCCGTCGACCTGTCGGCGCGCTCGGTCGTCGTCGGCGGCGGCGCGGCAGGGCCTTTCTCGCGGACTGATAGGCTAACAAACTGTGCGTCTCCAAGTCATAGGGAGTCGACGCGCCAAATCGCGCGGGGAGGGAGAGCCGAAACGTGTAGTGGCAACCGGATAGAGTATAGTTTCTGCCCGCCGTCCAAGTTGTCGTCGCGTCGGATGGGCAGAATAAACGTGTACCCAGAGTATAGTCCACAGCGGACAAACGTATATCTGACACGACGTTGACTTTTTTTCGCCACAATCCTTCCAATCTGATATTCAACCTCTAGTATATGATTTCGTAATGGACATATTGCACTATTTCTCAGAGGAAGCGCAGTATTCCAAGCAGAGAGCGCTCTATTCGAGTCCTTTGAACCATCACTCCTCCCTCCCTCCCTCCCTCCCCTGTCGCCCCCCTCTCCAAACCAAAGGAAAGGAAAGGGCGGCGGCAAGCGATCCCTCAGTCGTTTTGCTGCCATCTCGGGAGCAAGTGAAAGCCCGGGAAAGGACGGACGGAGGGACTGACGACGGGCACAGGCCGCGATGGCGCCGATGAGCTGGGAGAACCCGGCCGGGGACAGCGACGGCGAGCACGAGGACGCGCTGGGCGACGGCACGGGGCTCGGCATGGGCCTGCATGCGGGCGCCAGCGTATCTCAGGAGGACGCGTGGGCCGTCATCAGCAGTTACTTTGAAGAGAAGGGCCTCGTGCGCCAGCAGCTGGACTCGTTCGACGAGTTCATCCAGAACACCATGCAGGAGCTCGTGGACGACTCGCGGTCCATCCGCATCAACCCGGAGGCGCAGTACGCGCCCGGCCAGAACCGCGCCAACACGGACACGATCTACAACATCTCGTTCGGCCAGATCTACCTCTCCAAGCCCACCATGACGGAGGCCGACGGGTCCACGAGCGTCATGTTCCCACACGAGGCGCGCCTGCGCAACCTCACGTACTCGGCGCCGCTCTACGTGGACGTGGTTTGCCAGAAGTTCCAGGCGCCAACCAGCGGACCCGCCAACCTCGAGGAGATGGAGCCATACGAACAGGTCGAGACGCCCAAGGAGTTCATCGGCATGGTGCCCATCATGCTGCGCTCACAGTACTGCGTGCTCACGCACAAGACGGACAAGGAGCTGACGGAGCTCAACGAGTGCGTCTATGACCAGGGCGGCTACTTCATCATCAACGGCAGTGAAAAGGTGCTCATCGCGCAGGAGCGCATGAGTAACAACCACGTCTACTGCTTCCGCAAGAACGCCGCATCCAAGTACAGCTGGGTCTGCGAGACGCGCTCCCATGTCGAGCATGGGGTTCGCCCGACGAGCACCATGTACGTGCAGATGTACCAGAAGAGTGGCGGCAAGAGCGCCGTGACGGGCAACCAGATCCGCGCCGTCATCCCGTACATTCGGCAGGACATCCCCGTCGTCATCATCTTCCGCGCGCTGGGCTTTGTCGCCGACCGCGAGATCCTTGAGCACATTTGCTACGACTTTTCGGACGCGGAGCTCATGGAGCGGTTCAAGCCGTCGCTCGAGGAGGCGTTCGTGATCCAGGAGCAGGAAGTCGCGCTTGACTTCATTGGTCGCCGTGGTAGCGCGATCAACGTCAGCAAGGCGGACCGTATTCGCTACGCGCAGGACATTCTGCAGAAGGAAATGCTGCCGCACGTCGGTGTTGAAGACCACAACGAGACCAAGAAGGCGTACTTCCTTGGGTACGTTGTCCACAAGCTGCTCATGTGCTCGCTCGGACGCATCGGTGAAGACGACCGTGACCACTACGGCAACAAGCGTCTGGATTTGGCCGGGCCGCTTCTTGGTGGTCTGTTCCGCATCTTGTTCAAGAAGCTTACCAAGGACGTGAAGACGTTCCTGCAAAAGTGCGTGGACAACGGCAAGGACTTCAACCTGACGCTCGCGATTCGCTCGCGCACCATCACAAACGGTCTGCGCTACTCGCTCGCGACGGGCAACTGGGGTATGCAGAAGACCGCGTCCAAGGCTGGTGTCTCCCAGGTGCTGAACCGATTGACGTACGCGTCATCGCTCTCGCACTTGCGTCGCTTGAACACGCCGCTTGGCCGCGAAGGCAAGCAGGCGCAGCCTCGTCAGCTCCATAACACGCATTGGGGCATGATTTGCCCGGCCGAGACCCCCGAGGGCCAGGCTGTCGGACTTGTGAAGAACTTGGCACTGATGGCGTACATTTCGGTCGGCTCGCCACAGGCTCCTATTCTGGAGTTCCTCGAAGAGTGGGCGACGGAGAACCTGGAGGAGATCAAGCCGCAGATCATTCCGCACTCGACCAAGATCTTCGTGAACGGTAACTGGGTTGGTGTCCACCGTGAGCCGAATGAGCTCGTGCGCACGCTGCGTTCGCTGCGTCGTTGCGTCGACATTGACGCGGAAGTCTCGGTGATTCGCGACCTGATGAACAAGGAGCTGCGCATTTACACGGATGCCGGTCGTGTCTGCCGCCCGCTCTTCATCGTCGAAGACAACCAGTTGCTGCTGCAGAAGGAGCAGGTCGTGAAGCTCCAGAACCACAAGTTGACCCACTACCGCTGGCACAACTTGCTCACGGATGGTGTGGTTGAGCTCATCGACACGGAAGAAGAAGAAGTGTGCATGATTGCCATGGAGCCCAAGGACGTCGGCACAGGCACGCAGATGTACACGCATTGCGAGATTCACCCGTCGATGATCCTCGGTATTTGTGCGAGCATTATTCCGTTCCCGGACCACAACCAGTCGCCGCGTAACACGTACCAGTCGGCCATGGGCAAGCAGGCCATGGGTATCTACTGCTCCAACTTCCGCGCGCGCATGGACACGATGGCGAACGTTCTGAACTACCCGCAGAAGCCGCTGGTGACAACGCGCGCCATGGAGTATCTGCATTTCCGAGAGCTTCCCTCGGGTATCAACGCCATTGTCGGTATTGCGACCTACACGGGCTACAACCAGGAAGATTCGTTGATTATGAACCAGAGCGCGATCGACCGCGGCCTCTTCCGCTCGACGTTCTACCGCTGCTACGTCGACCAGGAGCGCAACAAGAGCCCGCACGGCGGTGTCGGCGGCGCGGGCGGCAGCAACTGCGAGGAGTTTGAGAAGCCGTCGCGCGAGAACTGTCTCGGTCTGCGCCACGGCAGCTACCACAAGCTGGACGCGGATGGTCTGGTGGCCCCAGGCACGCGTGTGAGTGGCAACGACATCATTATCGGCAAAACGTCGCCGCTGCCGGTGTCGGAGGACTCGTCGCTGGAGCAGCGCCACCAGAAGCGTGACGCGAGTACAGCGCTGCGCTCGCACGAGAACGGCATTATCGACAGCGTGATGCTCACGACGAACGCAGACGGGTTCAAGTTCACCAAGGTGCGCTTCCGCAACATTCGTATCCCGCAGATCGGCGACAAGTTCGCCTCGCGTCACGGACAGAAGGGTACGATCGGTATGACGTACCGCCAGGAGGACATGCCGTTCACGATGGAGGGCATCACGCCCGACATCATTGTGAACCCGCACGCCATTCCGTCGCGTATGACGGTGGGCCACTTGGTCGAGTGTCTGCTGGGCAAGGTGTCGTCCCAGACGGGCGATGAGGGCGACGCGACGCCGTTCACGGACGTGACGGTGCAGGCGATCGCCGACACGCTGCACAACCTCGGGTACCAGCGCCACGGCAACGAGGTGCTGTACAGCGGACACACCGGTCGGCGGCTGACGGCGCAGATCTTCATCGGGCCGACGTTCTACCAGCGCCTGAAGCATATGGTGGACGACAAGATCCACTCGCGCTCGCGCGGACCCGTGACGATGCTGACGCGCCAGCCGATGGAGGGTCGTGCGCGCGAGGGTGGCCTGCGCATGGGCGAGATGGAGCGCGACTGCCTGATCGCGCACGGATCGGCCAACTTCCTCATGGACCGCCTGTTCGCCAACTCGGACGCCTACCGCGTGCATGTGTGCGATATGTGCGGCATCATTGCAATCGCCAACCTGCGCAAGATGACGTTCGAGTGCCGCACGTGCCGCAACAAGACACAGATCTCGCAGGTGCACATCCCGTACTCGTGCAAGCTGCTGTTCCAGGAGCTCATGGCCATGTCGATCGCCCCGCGCCTCTTCACGCTCGGCAACCCCAACACGCCCAAGCCGCGCGCCGGCTGAGCCGAGCGACCAAGCGACCGGCGTGGGCAATATGCAAGGCGAGCGCGGCCCAACCGGAAAGGTCGTCACCTCGGGCGATATGGAGGCGAGAGCGGAGTGAGCGAATCGTCGATCGGGTGGTGTACATGAGGAATGAATCGAGACGACGTTGCCCGGTTCGTGCGGCGGCATCACTAGCACGGTCCGCTTGCTTATGAATGTGGGTGGTGCGCATGTAGCCATGTCGTCGTCATTGTCAGCACGCAAGTCAGTCAAACGGGAGTGGCACGCGCATGAGGGGACAATCGCCCCCCGCCGCTCGCAAGGCGCAGCGGGGGCGTCTACTATATAAACTCTCACTCGCTCACACTGACGCCTTCGCAGCCGCAGTGGCCGTCGCGTCAGCGCCTCCTCTCGACTCGCGACCTACTCGCTCTTCATCTTGTCCTTGGTGGCCTCGTCGAGCGTGCGGCGCTTGACGCGCGAGTACGCCGTCATGTTGTCGTCCATGACGTAGTCGACCATGACCTTGACCCACGACTTGTGGCTCGGCAGGTTCTCGTAGAACTCGGGTGCGATCGCGCGCACCTGATGCAGGCGCGAGCCGGGCACGAAGGGGAAGTCGTGGTGCTCGTTGTGCAGGCCGACGTTGAACGTGACCCAGTTGAGGATGCCGTAGTACGAGTACGTCTCGTAGCCGAGGATGAACTCGTAGTGCTCGGCGATGAAGTGGCCGGCCACGGGGTGCACGCCGGCGCCGAGGAAGGTGCCCACGAGCAGGTAGACGAGCGCCCAGACGCCGCCGAAGTGGTAGATGGCGTAGTTGTAGGCGCCGCAGACGGCGAAGTTGAACGCCTCCCACGGGCCGGGCGTCTTGGGGTTGACCACGAGCGGCCGGAAGGCGTAGAAGAAGACCTGGAAGATGACGAAGAGCAGCTTGGTGAACTTGTAGCGGAAGATCTTGCCCTCGAGCTCGGTCGGCAGGTCCACGTCCACGCCCTCCTCGCCCTGGTACCGGTGGTGCTCCATGTGGTAGCGCTTGAACGAGATGGCGGACGGCACACCGATGGGCAGGTTGGCCAGGATGGCCAGCAGCTTGTTGTGCACGGGCTTCTTGAAGCCCAGGTTGTGCGAGATCTCGTGCATGCCCATCATCATGGCGTGGTTGGCCGTGCCGCCCACCACGTACATGAGCGCCAGGTACGGCCACAGGCTCAGCGTCGGCGCCACCCACACGGCCAGGTACGTCTGCAGCGCCACGACGGCCGCGATGATGTACTTGGACTTCCAGCAGTGCCCGAAGAGCTTCTTGACCTCCGGGTGCTTGGCCAGGATGAGCTTGCGGCGCGTCGCGTGCGGCTCGTCCGTCGGCACCCAGTGGAACTCGGTCTGCGGCTCGAACGCCTTGACGAACTTGGGGTGCGCCACCGAGTCGTCCACGGGCGCCATGGGCGTGCCGAGCTTCTCCGCCTTGCACATGCTGCCGGAGGTCGCGGGGGACGGACTGGAAGAGGGGGGCGGGGCGGGACGGGCTGGCTGGGGCTTCGGGCGGCCGACGCGAAATCGAAAGTGCCAGGCTTCCAAGTGGGGGAAACAGACAACAAGGAGGAGGCGCAGCCCCGAGCCGAAAGAGGAGGCGGGGGTACACGCACGTTCGCCGCTCCCTTTCGTCCGGTAGTTTTCCTTCCCACGGTGAAAGCTTTCGCTGTGATGATACAGTTGTTTCGAACTTGACCGAACAGATGGAGAGGGTATCCGTTTGTGAAGGCAACGCGGGTGGGTGGAGGTGGCTGATTGGTCCTGGGAAAGGGAGACGCCATACTCCAACCAAGTTGTTTGAGCTCCATCACGACGCCACGACAGCACATTTGAAGGCCGGCGGTACTCCCGGAAAAGGGGTAGGGGAGCACGGGTAATCCCCCACGCGCTCCATGTTTGCCTGCCTTTCGGAAGCGACTTGTGCCAGCGAGATCAATTGGACACCATTTCGGAGGGCGTGCACCTGGGTTGCGTGCAGCGAGAACACAGCGAAAACACAGGCTCTTGGAGTGGATCCCCACATTCGTGTGGTGAAAGGCACTCAACGTGAACTGAAAGCACGTCGAGTGTATCTTTCAGAAATATTACGAATCAGTCACTCGTAACGCCTTACCACTTCCTCTAATTCAATACAGTGAATCCTCCGTTTCCAGCTACCCTGATTATCACATCACCTTTTATAATTAATCATATATCAATTGTACAAATGGTACAATCGCATTTTAGACCTATGCTCAATATTTGATCATCTGACCATTTTCAATATGTATCACTGTGAATGAAAAGAGCGGATTGACTGACCGAAGCAGCAGCTGCAGTGTCCCACGGCGCTGCACTCGTGCTGGGCCTTTAGTGCCACTATATGACTGGTCCAGGAGAAACGCTCCAACGGACCAGTACGAGTTACTCGACGCATAAATTGCAGTGCACCGTAATTTACAGCGAATGGATCCCACAGCACGTGGCCGCAACTAATCAGCGCTGCGTCCCGCTCAGCACACCCATGTCCTCTCACGGCGAGATGCGATCGATCGATCGATGTTGAAGGCTTCATCCTCCTTCCCCCTGGTGTGGGTCGTGGGTGGTTCGGCGACCGCCTCCACAGCCACGACCAGTCCCGGTTGAAGTGTGCAATCGACTGGACGTTGCCACCTCACACTGCACGCTACGCAGAAACGCTCGGCGCCATGTTGGCTTCCACAAAAACACGATTCGTTTTGAAGGTATTGCAGTGGCGCGTCTTTATACCCATAGTATTTGCAAAAGCCGGGAATGCGATTTCCCAATCGCGCGGGAGACACGCGCGCGGCGAGTGCAAGCACTTCAAGGCCATCGCATCGAGTGGCGGGGGCGGCGCCAACACACGCTGACGCACGCGCGGGACGAACTCTCTTCGCTTCGAGGTGTCACGACACAAGGTAATAAATCCTTTGCAATTGTGCAATTCTGCATTTTGGTGATTGCTTTGCGATCGCACGACTGGGCCGGAGCTTTGTGCGGCAGGTGTCGCAGGCCATCACTGCTCTGCGCGCTTGGCGTCAACGTCGCCTGGCCGCAGTCACGAGCGTTGCCTCGGCGTTCCGCGGGGCGGCCACGGCGGATTGCGGGGCGGCCAGTGGATGGCCCTCCGTCATTCGATCGCCCCGCAACACGACTGGCATGCGAAGTGCTGTCACCGTGTATCCTGAGGCTGAGATGTGTCAATGAGTCGGCCGATCAGCTCGGAATGCGAGTGTATCCTGGCGCGGGGAACCCGTCCGTCCGTCCGTCCGTCCGTCCGTCTCTCGCCCCAAACCCGATCGATCGGTGCATGCATCCTCGCGTGTTCCTTCCTCGACATGCAACATTGAAGATTGCGCCTAGGGCCACTCGGCCAGTATCGTCACGGGCACTGCAGAGCAGCTCGGCTCGTGCGCTTCGTTCGGGTCTCGCAACTCCGCCATGTGCCATGTGCGACCCGCCGATCTTGGTTGGACCCATTGAGTCACAAGCGTTGCACTTCGACTAGCGGTACCGGTAACCTTTCGTTCACTCCAAGTTCACATTCTGCACTTTACCGGTATACCGGTACTCACATGCGGTTCATGTTGAAGCCGAAGATGGAGAGTGGCGTCTTCAACGCTCGCCCAACCGTGATGAAAATCCCAAGGACTGCGAGAGGCGCGCGCATTGCAGATGGAAAGCCGAGCGTTCGCTGATATGGAGTCTCCGCCATGTCTACCGCGGGCTAGATGGAATCCGTCTGGTACCCGGCGAGGCTCCGCCTTAGCACGAGCGCTCCCGCGACGCCCACGAGGATGAAGAGCGCAACCACGACCGACAGAAGCCCGAGCACATGCAGCGTACTCCGCAGGTACGCGTCCACGTCTGCGGCCGACCACTCGGGGCACTGCTTGCACTCGGCGATCTGCCAGACACCAGCGTTAGCAATCGCCCTTCCCTCCCACCGATCGATCGCATGCCGCCACGCACATCGTTGGGCTCGTAGCCTTGGTCTTCCGGCTCATTGAGCACCGTCATGCCGACCCAACATGTGCTGTTGCTGCTCCCGCTGTCCGAGTCTGCGTTGCTATCCGAGTCGTCGCTCTCCGAGTCGCCCGCGCAGGAAACCCAGTACCCGTCGGCGTCCGTGGTGACGCCGGGGCACGGCGCGAAGTCGGCGCTCGAGCAGTTAGAGCAGCCTGATAGGTTGATCTCGCACGAGAGCGACGACGAACCCCACTGGGACTCGTATGTCGCGGCTAGCCGGCCCGACAGCGTGAAGGCGCTCACGGCGCACACGAGCAGCGCCGCGAGGCAGCCGCCGATGCCCAGCAGGTACTGCACA
>JAADYB010000321.1:0-25368 GCA_023338075.1 Phytopythium litorale
CCCAGGCAGGAAGGAGCCCCGAGGGCGAGTCTAACGTGAACAGACGTCGACAGTGATGGGAGCTGCCGAGGTGTAAACACAACACGGAGTATGTCGTCGCGATGGGACGAAGACGTCCACATTGCTCTTCAACTGTAAGTGACGGTTAGCGAGCAGTGAGCAGCGGCCGATCTGCAATGAAATTGCCTTGAACCCTGTATGCGAACTTCGTACCGTACCACAGCCCTGACGAGCGTAAACCTTGGCATCGGAAGTACCGTGGAGGAGTAAGCGGTGAAGTAAAGTCGCAGCTTTCGTTAGCGCCACCGCCATCACCGATCGCGTGCAGCCGGATGCCTGATCCGCGACGACCGGCGTGACGAGGCCAGGCTCGCCGACGCTGGGCGACGCCAGCCTTCTCAACGTCGACCATCAGTGTGCGCGGACGCCCCGCCTCTAGCGGCCAGCGTCTCACGCGAGTAAGCTTCTCTCGGCGCTCTCCTCCCCGGGAGGTGGACGCCGACCCACTCTCTGGCTCGACCGTCTGGACGGAGCCACCTCCACGATGGATCGGTCGGAGCCCGAGCGCTTGGCCAGGCGCGAGGCGGGAAGCCGCGCGAGGAAACGCGGTGCCCGGGGGTCAGGCGCACCCAATTGCCACGCGCCGCCGCAGTGGGACGGGAGGAACCCGCGGCGTGTGGCTCCGAGGTGATCCCTTGCTGGCGCCGCATCCGAGACCGTGCGAACGAGAGCCGTGTATTCACGCGTGCTTAGCATAAAGTATCGCGAGCTGACCGTCGCCGCGAATGAACGTGGGCGGGAAGAGGCCCGCGTCACGTGAGCAGGAAGGCGATGTCGAGCGGCGAGCGGTTGGCGATGTCGGCGGGCGTGGTGCGCACGGCCAGGTCGTTGAGCGAGTCGCTGTCCGGCGGCGTGACGAGGAACAGCGCCGTCTCGAGGTCGCCGGCCACGGGCAGCAGCGCGCCGACAAAGTCCAAGTCGCAGCTGTACTTGACCACGCGCCGCTCGCGCGCCGAGAAGTAGAACGTGTCCTTCATCTCGTAGCGGATCTCCTGGCCCAGCAGCCGGCGCCGCATCGCCGGCTCGCGCGCCGCGTGCGGGAACAGCCGCGCGAGCGTCGTCTCGTTGACCACCACGCGCAGCAGCGCCTCGGTCTGCACGACCAGCAGGCCGCTCTCCTCGTCCGCGCTCGTGTCCACCACGCGCACGCGCTGGAGCTCGAAGCTGAGCGACGCGTGCCACGCGGCCCAGGCCTCCCACCCGTTCACGAGCGTGCCAGTGCCGATGGCCGAGCGCCCGAGCCAGTCGAACACCTCCAGGTCCGGGCTCATGATGGACGTCAGGAACTCGCGCTGCACGGACGCCGTGGCCTCGACCGCCGCCAGCTCCGTGCGCGACCGCTTGCTGCCCGCCGACAGCGGCGACACGATGGACACGTCGGCGGGCAGCGCGGCGACCGCCGGCCGGATGCCGTGCTGGAAGAGCGCGCAGTACTCGCGCACGATGCGGGCGGCCGAGCCCGCGGGCGAGCGCGGCGTCTGCAGGCTCTGCTCGCGGCGCAGGTCGCGCAGCAGCGCCAGGCTGGACAGCTCGGCGTGCAGCGACTTGACGTGGCGCGCCAGGTCGTCCGCGTACGCCTTTTGCCGCTGGCGGCACAGCCGGCTGCGCTCCGTCGACAGCGCGCGGCGCTTGGCCGGCGGGGACGTCAGCGCGCGGTCGGTCTCCCCCGCCGCCGACGGGGACGGGGACGGGGACGGCTGCCGCGGCTTGACGGGTTTCATGGGTGCGTCTGGAGGAGGAAGAGGAAGAGGAGGCGGGCGCCCGGGAGGAGGAAGAGAAGGCGGCGCGAGGCGAGTGACGGACTGGCGCGCTGCTCATGCGGAGACGCTGGACCGGATGAGCAGCAGCTGACTGCCTGTCAGCTTGAGGACGTGCTGGGTGATTACGTATGGCGCACAGTTGGAGAGCGTTTCACCGAGAAAAGGAGCGGTCTTGTGCTCTTGGGTGGAGTGAGTTGTGCTCTTGTGCTCTTGGGTAGCGATATGCGTGCTCTTGTGCTCTTACGCTGTGAGTGTAGGCTTTGACGTGGTGTGCGCGAGTCAGGCGAGCCATTGCGGTCGTGATCACTTCAGTGCAACTGGAGACCGCGAACGATTCACGTGCAGGCGACCATGATCAGCGAGCGCACGATCTTTTCAAGCGGACTGTTTGTATTGCTTTACCGGACTTCGCGCATGTTCCTTGCATACATGTATTAGCAATCTGCGGAGCTCATAGTGCCACCACGTGCAGCGCTCGAGCGACTTGAGCGACAAGCTGGGGGAGCAGGTGTTGCGGCACACAGTGCGAGCGGCGATCCCGACCATTCCAGCGCTTCAGAAGGCGCTGCTAAGGCGGCGTTGTGGAGCTCGTGCAGCTCGACGGCGCCAACCTTGGCGTGCGGATGCGAAGCGCGCCGTGCCGAAAGGTTGGCCCGCGCCGTGCTGGCATGTTGTGGTCATGACCTAGAGCATGGCAGTGCTGCTGGCGCTCTTGGTGACGGTCACCACGCTGCCCACGTCGGGGTTTATCCAGTCTGCGGGTCTGGGGTTCTCGTTCCAACACTCCGCGCGGCTTGCGTGGAAGGAACAGGTGGGCAGAGCGACGAACTGAGAGTCTGGTCTGCACCATGACGCGCCGGACCGCACCCCACGTGCTGCAAATGAATGCCGCCAACACGGAGGCAATGTTGTCCGCGAGTTGTCGTCATTGATCTCCGTGCCGTTCTCCAGTCGAGCACTCAATGGCACACTTGAGGTCGTCTCAGTTGAAGAGCACTTCTCAGTTGAAGAACACGGTTCTGCCCAAAACAGCGTGACCATTCCCCCAAATTTTATAAATCGGGCATCTCCACACCCGCCAAGCAGCCACAATGCCAATGACCACCAAGCGCAAGCGCCAAGCGCCGGAAGCGGCCACCGCCACCGCTGCTCAAGAGGCCGCCAAGCACCCGCGGCCTTCGCGCTTGGCCGCCTCCAATGAAGAAGAGCGCGTGTTCCGCTCGTTGCTGGCGTCCTGCGCTCCCTCGCCAGTCCCGCCGGCGTTCGGCGGCGCCTTGGCCGCGATCCTTGATGATGGCGGTGGTGGCGGCGGCGCTGGACCGCGGCTCAAGACGGACGCGCGCCTCCCGCCGAACGCGCGCACGTCCGACCTACCGCTGCGCCTGTTCCACCAGCGCCGGCGCTGCGCTGACGCTGCGGACGCGTCGGCAGCGGTGGTGGAACCCATCGCGTCGCCTAAAGAACTTGCCGCCGTCATCGCCATCGCCTTGCAGACTGCACTGGCATCGTCGCCGAGCGCAGAGCCCTCATCCAGCGTCGTCATCACTGCCGTATCGGTCGTGTCGGAAGCGCAGGCCGCGCTCGGCATCCCTCCCGACCGGTTGATCCTCCAGCTCCGCGAGATCGCGCGCGTCAGCCTGCCAGCACATTCGCCGACGGCGTCGACGCTCCGCTGGCTGCACCGCGACGAGTCCATCGGAGTCGTCGACAAGCCCGCGGGTGTGCTCAGCGTGGACGGAAACGACCCGACGCTCGGTCCGTCGGTGCACTGCCAGGTGCGCGCGCGGTTCCCGGACGCGCGCATGGTGCACCGCCTCGACCTCGAGACGTCCGGACTGCTGGTCGTCGCGCTCACCAGAGGCGCCGCGCAGCACCTGAACAAGCAGTTCCGCGACCGGACAGTGAGCAAGACGTACTACGCGCGAGTGGCCGGGCGTGTGGCCTGGGCCGAGTCGCAGCGCCGACTGCGACTGCCGATGGAGCGCGATCCGGAGCGCAAGCTGCTGCAGCGTGTCGTGACTGACCGAGATGTCCCGGACGACAGTGCGCTGTGGTCTGTCACGGACGTGACAGTTGTGGACGCTGGGGACGAGTCGACGCTGGTGGAGCTCCGACCCGAGACTGGCAAGACGCACCAGCTGCGCGTGCACATGCTGCACGTCGGCCACCCGATCCTGGGCGACTCGCTGTACGCGCCAGCCAGCGTCAAGGCTCTCGCCCCTCGATTGTGTCTGCATGCCGCTCGGCTGGTATTCACACACCCCGACACGGACGAGTCGCTCGAGTTTGAGTCCGCGTGCCCGTTCTAAACTTGCTGAAGATGGAAGGCGAGGTGCTGAGTGCCAAATGACGTGACGCGTTTAGATGAATCCGCTGCTTGCTCTTGTGTTTCTAGTGAAGCGACCGAGGGCATGGCCAACGCAAAGGATCTGACGATACAGTGTCAGCTCCCAGTCTTTCCAGCTGTGTCTCTAATCAAACGCGTTGCCTTGCACAGCAGTTTGGTGAGTCGAGCGGAAGTGTCCTCTCTGGGCTCTCCCATAATAGCATCGGCCCCACCGTTGACAGTTGCCTCGCTCGAAACGGACGCCTGCATGCAGCCTCGTGGCACTTTGCGCCAGCACCTCCCATTGCCAGTCGCAGAGGTCGAAGCGCTGTGTCCCTTGCATCGAGTGCTCGATGAGTCTTCTCGACTTGGCGGTGCCCGGGCTCGGCACCGTCATCTCCGTGCTGACAGAGATCCTCAAGCTATGCCAAGAACTGAAGGAGGGTCAAGACGCGTGCACCCAGGCGCACAAGCGCCTTGCAGCTATCTTCTCCGAGCTGGAGAAGATGAAAGAGCGGAGCGAGCTTCCCCCGAGCGAGTCGCTGGCCAAGTATGCGGGGATCGTGGGCCAATTCCTGATCTTTATGAGGGCCTACAGCGAGTTGAAACTCGTCTCGCGCCTTGTTCAGCACAGCGCCATGATGAAGAAGTTGCATCACATCAACGAGGACATCGACATGCTGTTCAAGATGCTAAACCTCGCGTCGACTGCGGCCATGATGGACTGGCGGAACCAGTGGGAGGCCGATCGACTCGCACAGGAGAGAGCCATGACCACGTTAGTGACCAACAGCGCGACCGTCCTCGACGAAGTGCGCGACGTCCGATCACAGCTGGAGGCACTGTCAACACTCAAGTATGAGATTGAGCGTAACGCAGAGCATCAGACCAAGGAGATGCTCAAGACGATGAAGATGTACATGGGAACCATCGTGCGTGCGTCTAGCGTCAAGGTCGAGGCGCTCCCACCGTGGTTCCTGCCGAGAGACGCGGTGACTTTCGATCCGGCTGCGTTTGCGCGCGGCTCTTTCGGGTCCGTTCACCGTGGTGTGTGGGGTCCTGGCACCAAAGTGGTCGTCAAGTGCTTGACGGTTGACGAGTCGGCGATTGGCACCAAGGCGCACAACAAGGTCCTGGCGGAGATCAACATTTGGCACCAATTGAACCACCCGAACGTGATCAAGATGTTCGGCGCGTCCCATGTCAGTTCACCGCCGTTCATTGTCTGTGAGGAGGCTCCGTACGGCAATTTGTTTGAGTTTCTCGCCAAGTCGGAGGAGAACGGTCGATGGATGTGGCGTCTGCTGTACCAAGCGGCGCTCGGACTTCAGTACATCCACGGCATGAAGGTGGTCCACGGCGATCTCAAGCTGAACAACATCCTCGTCGGAGCAGAACACACTGCCAAGCTGGCGGATTTTGGGCTTAGCGCCGTCCGAACGTCGTCGGCGCTATCGAGGGCAACAGCGAGTGGGGCGACGCCGGAATCGGGCGGGCTACGCTGGCGGGCACCCGAGTGTCTGAAGAACAGGCCGACATTCGCTTCGGACGTCTACTCGTTCGCGATGTGCATCATCGAGGCCGTCAGCGGGGAGACGCCGTTTGGGTTCCTGTCGGATGACGACGTCCGCTTCAATCTCAGCAGAGGTGAGATCCCCGACCGGCCGGAAGGAATCTCCGACGAGGCATGGACACTCGTGATCGGAATGACCAACACAGATACTCGTAAACGCACTCCTCTTACGGATGTGATCGCCCAGATGAAAGCATTCGCGGACGCTGAAGATGCCGCTGGTGTCGAAGAGGATACAGAACTTTGCAGCGAATGCTACACGACGGTGCCGAGTGCGGCCACATTCTGCTCTTCGTGTGGAGTTCGCCTGAAGAGCAGCGGGCATGCTGTTTTCGGACGCACCAGCAGCAGTGGTTCATTGGCCGAAGAGAAGGACGAAGAAGAAAGTGCTGGTGACAGTGTGAATGGCGATGGAGACGAGAGCACCAATTCTGGTGTGGATGACAATGTTGATGCGGCCACGAATGAATTGTTGATAGAAGATGCTCGAGGACCCCTTGGCACTCAGCAACCGACTGTTGCGTCAGATTGTATGAGCAATCGTGCGGAAGAACTGGACTACAGCGGGCCTTACACTCCTCTGACACGGGAAGCCATCATGGCGATGTTCACGGTATTGATCGATGGCAACGAGCAGCAGCAGATCACAGCAGCCCGCGCACTCGCGCAGGTATCAGATGACGACAACAACAACTGCTACCTCACAGTTGGTGGCATAAGCGTTTCCGACAAGATGAGGAATTCCGACGGCAAAAACGAAATGAAGGCGATGGCCGTCTCCACTCTCAAAAACACCACGTGGAGAGTTGACAACACGTCAGCGATCAAATTCGCTGCCACCATCCGCGACTTGGTAGCTCTGGTTGATCACGGAAGCGACGATCAGAAGACCCAGGCTGCTCTTGTGCTTCGAGCTTTTTGCCGAATCGATGGACACAGGCAAGCGGTTGCGTTAGCTGGCGCTATTCCGCCGCTGGTTGCTCTCATCGAACGCGGCACTGACAAGCAAAAGGAGATCGCAGCCGATTCGCTTGCTGATCTGGGAATTTTTTATCCCAGCCAAGATGCAATCATCTCTGCGGGCGGCATTCCTGCATTCGTTGCACTGGTTCGAGATGGTACCGTCAAGCAAAAGGTGGCTGCAACCCAAGCCATGATCTACCTCGCTTCGAATGATTCAAACCGCGCTTCGATTACGTCTGCCGGCGGCATTCCGCCGCTCATTGCACTGGTTCGTGATGGCTATGGTAATGGCGTCGGTAAGTGGCGCGCAGTTTCAGCCCTTGAAAAACTGGCATTGTACGGCTCCAGCAGCGCGGCAATTGCGTCAGCCGGTGGCATCCCTCCACTTGTTGCGCTGGCTCGGGATGGCAGTGACCTCGACAAGGAGAATGCTGTCCGTGCGCTTGCAAACTTGGCTATGTGTGAAGCAAACAAGGCTATGATTGTATCTGCAGGCGGCATCCCTCCGCTTGTTGCTCTGGTTCGAGGTGGCAACACCAAGCAAAAGACGAACGCTGCTGATGCCCTTCAACAACTGGCTGTTACTAATGATAACAAGGTGACTATTGCATCCGCAGGTGGTATTCCTCCACTTGTGGCTTTGGTTCGAGACGGCAACGACGAGCAGAAGACGAGCGCTGCCGGGAGTCTTCAACAATTGGCTACGATTGATGAAAACAGAGCTGAGATTGCGTCTTCGGGCGGCATTCCGCCACTCGTCACTCTAGTTCGGGTTGGCAACGACGAGCAGAAGACGAACGCTGTCGGTGCTCTTCAAAAATTGGCTGTGTTTGATGACACCGGGTCTGCGATCGCGTCGGCAGGCGGTATTCCTCCGCTTATTGCGCTGGTTCGAGATGGCAACGATGAGCAAAAGGAGGCCGCTGCTGATGCTCTTCAAAAACTGGCCACAAATGATAAGAATGGGTCTGTGATCGTGTCTGCAGGCGGTATTCCTCTGCTTATTGCGCTGGTTCGAGATGGTAACGACAAACAGAAATTCGTCGCTGCTGGTGCTCTTCAAAAATTGGCTGTCAAGGATGAGAACGGGTCCGCAATCGTGTCTGCAGGTGGCATTCCTCCGCTTGTCGCTCTGGTTCGAGATGGTAACAATGAGCAAAAGGAGCCCGCTGCCCATGCTCTCGGCACATTAGCTGCAAAGGATGCTAACAAGGTAATGATTGCGTCTGAAGGCGGTATTCCTCCACTTGTCGTGATGGTTCGAGATGGCAACGACGAGCAGAAGCTTGTCGCAGCTGATGCTCTTCACAACTTGGCTGGGAATGAAGCGAGCCGGACTGCGATTTTGTCGGCGGGTGGCATTTCTCCACTTGTTGCGCTGGTTCGAAGTGGCGACAACGAGCAGAAGGAATTCGCTGCTCGTGCTCTTCAAAAACTGGCTGTCAGTGATGAAAACAAGGCTGAAATCGCGTCTCAGGACGGCATTCCACCGCTAATTGCGCTGGTTCGAGGTGGCAACGACAAGCAAAAGTTTTCCGCTGTTGGTGCTCTTCAGCAATTGGCCATAAATGATGGAAACAAGGTGATCATTGCATCGCTGGGTGGAATTCCTCCGCTTGTCGTTCTGCTTCGAGACGGCAACGGCAAGCAGAAGGAGTTCGCGGCTGGTGCACTTCGCAACTTGGCCGTGAATGGGGCGAATAAAACTGCAATTGCGTCTGCGGGTGGGATTCCTCCACTTGTCGCGCTGGTTGGAGACGGGAACGACAGGCAGAAGTTGCTCGCTGCTGGTGCTCTCGGCAACTTAGCTGTGAATGATGCGAACAAGGCAGCCATTGCGACAGCGGGTGGGGTTCCTCCCCTGACAGCGTTGGCTCGAGATGGTAGCAACGAGCACAAAAAGGTTGCCGCGTATGCTCTTGATCTCATCAATGCGAAGAAAGCTTCAGAGGTCGTGCAGCCATCCACCACCAAACCTCCTCAGCCATTGGTGACAAAGTACGCGCTGCTGATCGGTCTCTCCGGCTCGGGAAAGAGTACCTTCATCAATTCAGTTGCCGGCATCCTCGTTTGTAGCAGTGGCGACAGCAACGGAGCGGGTTGGACGAGGCAGTGCACGATGTGGGAGCATCAAGCAAATCGCGTCAAGTACGTGGACACTCCGGTCAACCCTCCGAGTGGCTACGGCAGTGTCTGGGATGTGATCCGGGGGATGGGAAACGGAGATTTGTGCCACGTCCTGTTCTTCGCTACGATAGAGACCGGGCACTTGATGCGCCACGACGTGGAGACGATGAAGAAAGTGAAAGCGTCGCTAGACCTCCAGCCTGGGTCATACTCACTCGTCGTCAACAAAGTCAGCCAAGAGCACGTCCTCAACACTTCGTCAGCATCGAGTGTGAACCAATACATCCGAGGAACGCTCGGACAGGCTGGTATCTCCCCTGCCGAAATCATCTTGATCCCCATGTTCCAGCACCTCGTGGGAGCAAGTGATCAATGGTTCCAGCCGTCGAGCGACATGCAGCAACAGCTTCTCCGAATGCGGTTCGTGCCGATCAAGAAACCTGCGCCAGCTCCTTCGAACGCGCAGCCAGCAATGAGCCCCGTTTTCAATAGCAATTTGGGAAATTCGCAGGGCATGGCAGGCAACTTTGGCAATGGAGCGGGCCCAACAAGTTGGCAAGGCCCTCGCGTACAGCCAATCCCTGTATCCACGGCTCCGCAGCAAAGCGGACCCGTCCGCCAGACCCAGAACTCCCGAGTTCATCCAGCTGTGGAAGATGGAAGTGGGCGAGTTCAAAGTGATCCGGCCGGCAATGAATGCTGCGAGAAGATGTGTTGTTGCCTACTGTGTGGACCGTTCGCATGCTGCGTTTACCCGCACTATCGACGGTGCATGTATGGAAGGTGACGCGCTACACGTGGGCTTCGATGCGCATTTCTGATAGAGACCCACAGCGGCTATGGCGACCGTCGATGATATGTCCGTGCTGATGTGTGATTAGAAGTATACCCACGGCATGTGCATGGTCCGCGGCAATTTCAAACTGAAAAGAAGATTTGATGGGAGCAACTATGTAGATGAGCAAAGCTCGTCACCAACACACTTTGGCTCGAGGTCTGACCGATGTTCCCTCCCAGTGTTTCGCTCTTTGCAGTCTAAATGATAGAGTTCAAGACCAGAAAGCCATCGTTCTCGGTCGAACCAGATAATCAGATGGCGTCTTGGCCAAGTCGGGACAAACACCCGTGCGTCCTGATAACACCATCGACGATGAATGCGTAGCGTGAGCAGCATGGCCAGAGCTGGTCAACCAGAATGCGCATCATTGATCGATTAGATTGCCCGACTCAAGATCTCCGTTGACGTCGAAGAAACTACGAGCACTAAGGCCGATCTGATCTACTGTGCCTTGCGCTGCACAGTGGTGCCATATGTTTCTCCATGCTGTCTCGAGCGGGGGCAGCTGCAGACTGAAGAACGAGTTGGGAGTGCAAAGGTCTACTCAACAGTAAATAGCAGCTCCCATCGTCCAGACAATCTGCAACAGCGATTGCCCCACTTTCAGCCCCGATCTGTTAGCGCTCTCTCGCATTCCCCCGGATATGCACAGCCACTGTGATGCAGGCGAACGGACAAGCGCTACCGCTCGTGCATGCACAACTGAATTCAGTCTTCACGGCTCCCTATCAGTCGAATAACGGTACGCAGAGGGCTGCGGGAGCTGTGGAGTCCTGATGCACTGCAGCCTGCTGGTCGGGTCAATTGCATTGAGCTGCGGTGCTCACTTCAGCAAATGTGCGAACGGCTAGTGATCCACAGCGGTTGTATGCACGCAACAAAACCTATGGCATGTGGTAACAATGGCTACGAACTTCCATTCTGAAGCAGAAGCATATTACCAGCGTGTCCGTCACGAAACAACACGAATATTTATCGTGATGGCTTCCCGTCAGCACCAGTCGTGCCTTTAGCAGTCGCAGTCGTCGTCAGCGAGCTCAGCACCTCCAACTGCTCGTCGATCAGCGCAATGTCCTCGTCCTCAAGCGCCGCGGCCTTCGCGAGCCGAAAGGCGCGTCGTAGCACCGTCTTGGCTTCCGCCATCCGCCTCTCGGACAGCAGGAACCGCCCGTAGTTGTAGAGCACACCCGGGATCTCTCGGTCCACCTCCCGCCGCTCCGATGCCTCACCGTTCCCAGCTTGACTGGTAGCGGACGTCCGATGAGTAGCCGATGAAAGCGCGCGCTGGCCGCTGTGCTTGTCGAACTCGGCGACCGCCTGCTTGAAGTACCGCTCCGCCGCCTTCTTCTGGCCCCTGTCGATTGCCACACCATGCCGCATCAATGCCACTGCTAAACAACACACTCGGAGTCCGACTCGGAAGAGAACGCACCGGTCCTCGTAGCACTGAGCAATGCGGTCGAGCGTCACGATGCGGCGCTTGACGGCGAGAGCGCTGCCATCGCCGTTCCCCATCTGTGTCAAGTGGTCCAGCGCGTCCAGGTAGTACTTGGTGGCGGGTCCGCCGCGGCCGAGCGTCTCGTACTGCGCCGCGATCGCGAACGCCATCTCGAACAGGTGTCGGTCTTCCCACACGGACACACAATCAGCCAGCTGGACCCAATCCATGCGCTCAGCGCCAGCAAATGTAGCGAGAGCCGACGCACCGCGGCGGTTGGTGCTCTTGACCACGTCGTACGCCTGCAGCGTGAGCTTGAGCGCCTGCTGTTTGTCGCCCTGCGCGCTCGCAACAGGTTAGACGACACCGCCACCAACAACAACGCGACCAACAACGATCCCGCGTACCTGGTCTGCGCTCGCCTCGGCCTGTGCTACAAGCCGCGCCACGCGCTTCCACGGCGCACCCTCGCGGTTCTGCCAGTCGGTTCAACAGCGTGTCAATCGCTGCCGTGGGAGGCCGCATCGATCGCTCAAGGCGCAGTCAACAGCACTCACCTGGTAGAAGTACACACCGCCGACACCCAGGAGCAGCATGCCGGCAAGCAGACGCAGTTCGCCACGCAGCCAGCGGCCAAAGTCCCGCTTGAGCGCCTCGTGCGGCGCGTCCTTGGCCTCGGACGCCGCAGAGAACCGGCGGAGGGAGCGAGCGGCCGGCCATGCCGACTGCTGCCGGGCGACAAGCGCAACCAGAGATCCACCGCCCACCAGACGCCGTTGGATGTCGCTGGTCGTCGCAGTGGACGCGCGCGGCAATGGGAAGCGGCCGAGCCTTCGCGCCAGCAGCATCGTCATCGATGGAGAGCTTTGACGAGTGCGTTTTGAGACTCATGTGGACGTATTTTCAGCGAATGATAAAGCGTTTCATGGTGATAGTCGAGCCTTTCCACCCAATGAGATGGTGATGAGACCATGGGGACACGAAACGACGCGGGGAACGAGAGGCTGCAATGCGTCCAAGGCCTTAGAAGCGCTGCCCTCTAGCACTGGCTGCGCTTGCTCGACTGCCCGCCACTGTGTGCTTCGATGAGACTGCGGATGCGATGGTGCCGCGTCCAAGTTGGTCAGTGCTGCTCCTGTAACGCCGCTCGGTTTCGAAGGGTCTTGACAGCAGGCCAACGCCCATGGAGATTGCATTGCATCATGCTCGCAGAACTTCAACGGTCGACGGTTGCACTAATAATACTTGCAAGGTGACTTCCCTCAAACTCATTCACGCTGTGCAAGAAACCACTCCTGTGGGAGGGAGTAATTTCTCCAGCAGGTGCCACGCCGACTTGCTACTCCCAGAATCGCCGCCAACCGAAACAACCGCAAGCTTCACAGCGCTTTTGGCCGCCAACTGTTCTCCCTGACACACCGATCAATCAAACATGAGTCTCAGCCTCCTCGACCTGATCGTCCCAGGAGGCAGCACCATCGTCTCCGTGCTACAGGAGGCGTTCACGCTGTGCCAAGAGATCAAGGAGGGCCACGACTCGTGTGCGCAAGCGCATAACCGCCTGACTGTCATCTTCAAAGAGCTCGAGAAAATGGACAAGCAGGGCGAGCTGCCGCCAAGTGAACAACTCGCCAACTACACGAGCCTCTTGGGTCGGTTCCTGGCCGTGCTGAAGGACCACCGCGACCAGAAGCTCCTGTGGCGCCTCTTTCAGCGCAAGAGCATGATGGACAAGCTGCAAGAGATCAACGAGGGCATCGACACGCTCTTCAAGCTGTTCAGTCTCGCGTCGACTGCGGCCATGATGAACTGGAAGGACCAGTGGGTGATCGACACGCGCGAGCAGAAGAAAGCGATGGCCAGCATGGTCACAAACACTGCGATGGTGGCGAACGACTTTCGCGACTTGCGCTCCCAGATCGAGGCCATGATGGTGCTCATGCACGAAATGGCGCACCCGCCGGCTCACCACACCAAGGAGTCGATGGCGCTGGTGAAAACGTACATGGGCACTATCGTGCGCGCGTCTCGCATCAAGATCGACGCGCTTCCCGAATGGTTCCTGCCGAAGCACAGAGTGGCGTTTGAAGCCAAGCCGTTCGCGAGCGGATCGTTCGGCTCGGTGTACCGCGGCGTGTGGGGATCCGGCACCAAAGTGGTCGTCAAGTGCATTCACGTGGATGAGGCGACGACGGCCGGCTCGAAGGCTCACGAGATGATGCTGGCTGAGACCAACATCTGGAGCAAGCTGAATCACCCTAATGTGATCAAGATGTTCGGCGCGTCCCACGTCAACTCCCCGCCATATATCGTCTGCGAGGAGGCTGCTAACGGCAATCTCGCCGACTTTCTCGGCAAAGCGGACCAGAATGGTCGTTGGATGTGGCGCTTGTTGTTCGACGCAGCGCTTGGACTCGAGTACATTCACGGCAAGAGCGTGGTGCATGGTGACCTGAAGTTGAACAACATTCTTGTCTCGTCGGATCTCACCGCCAAGCTGGCAGATTTCGGATTGAGCGCGATCCGGACGTCGTCGACGCACACACCAAAGGGTTTGAGCGGAGCAGGCTCCGAGTCGGGCGGTATGCGCTGGCGTGCACCCGAGTGCCTCACAGGTCAGCCGACTTTCGCGTCGGACATCTACTCCTTTGCCATGTGCATCATCGAAGCTGTCAGTGGAGAGCCGCCGTTTTCCTTCTTGCCAGACGTTAAAGTTCGTCTCAGACTGAGCAAAGGCGAGATTCCAGATCAACCGGAGGACATGTCCGACGAGGCGTGGGATCTAGTGGAGGATATGACCAGAGCAAACCCGAACGAGCGCATCTCACTGGAGGTTGTGCTTTCTCGAGTCCAAGAGTTTGCCGACGGTGAAGCGGCTGCTGACACGATGAAGTGCAGTGGATGCGGGAAACCGTCATCACGAACATCTGCGTTCTGTGCGTCTTGTGGGAGCCGCATGAAGTGTGACTCGTTTAGAACCCGGCTTGAGAACGAGGAAACGCGTGCTCCAGATGTTACGAAGGCCCGCGCCACGACGGTCGAGGACATACTTCCGATGCTCGCGGTTCTAACGATTGGCACTGAGCAGCAGCAAATGACGGCAGCCCGCGCATTAGCGCAGCTGTCAGATGGTGATAGCGCCGCCACTATCGTCAGCGCGGTCGAAAAAAGCGTCTCCGAGAAGATGCTGACTCCTGACGGCAAAAACGAAATGAAGGCGATGGCCGACTCCGCTCTCAACAACATCACGTGGAGACTTGACAAGACACCCGCGATCAAGTCCTCTTCCACCATCCGGGACTTGGTCGATCTGATTGATCATGGAAACGACGACCAGAAGACCCAGGCAGCTCTTGTGCTTCGAGCTTTTTGCAGAATCGATGATCACAAGCTAGCAATTGCGTCGGTCAGTGCTCTTCCATCATTGATTGCACTCATCCAAAGCGGCAATGACAAGCAGAAAGTGATCGCAGCTGGTGCGTTGGCCGATTTAGCTGCGAATGATGCGAATGGGGCTGCCATCGTATCTGCAGGTGGCATTCCACCGCTCATTGCGCTGGTTCGATATGGCAACGACGAGCAAAAGTTCAATGCTGCAAGTGCTTTATGGAACTTGGCGCTCAACGACGAAAACAAAGTCGCGATCGCATCTGAAGGTGGGATTCCTCCACTTGTTGCGCTTGTTAGAGACGGAAATGACGAGCAAAAGGAGAACGCTGCTGGTGCTCTTCGTAACTTGGCGGTCAACAACGAAATTGAAGGCGCGATCGCATCTGCGGGCGGCATTCCTCCGCTTGTTGCGCTGGTGCGAGATGGAAATGACAAGCAAAAGGAGAACGCTGCTGATGCTCTTCACTGCTTGGCATTGAGGGACGAGAACAAAGTTGCCATCGCATCTGCAGGTGGCATTCCTCCACTCATTGCGCTGGTTCGATATGGCAACGACGAGCAGAAATCCAATGCAGCTGGTGCTTTATGGAACTTGGCGATTAACGAGGAGAACCAAGCCGTGATCGCATCTGAAGGCTGCATTCCTCCGCTTGTTGCGTTGATCCGCGGTGGCAGCGACGAGCAGAAAACGAACGGTGCTGGTGCTCTTTGGGCCCTGGCGGTGAACGACGAAAACAAAGTTGCCATCGCATCTGCCGGTGGCATTCCTCCACTCATTGTGCTGGCTCGAGATGGAGACGACGAGCAAAAGATGAACGCTGCGCGTACTCTATGGAGGTTGGCGAGCAACAGCAAAAATCAAGTTGCGATCGCATCTGAAGGTGGCGTTCCTCCGCTTGTCGCGCTGATTCAAGAAGGGAGTGATGAGCAGAAATTCCATGCCGCTGGGGCTCTTTGGAACTTGGCGGTCAACGATGAGAACCAAATCACTATCGCAGCTGAGGGTGGCATTCCTCCGCTCATTGCGCTGGTTAAAGACGGCAACGACGAGCAGCAATCCAATGCTGCTAGTGCTTTATGGAACCTGGCGGTCCACGATGAAAACCAAGTCGCGATTGCATCTGAAGGTGGCATTCCTCCGCTCATTGACCTGGTCCGGTATGGCAACGACGAGCAAAAGGAGAACGGTGCTGGTGCTTTATGTGGCTTGGCATTCAACGATGAGAACCAAGTCGCTATCGCAGCTGAAGGCGGCATTCCTCCGCTCATCGCGCTAGTTCGATATGGCAACGCCGAGCAGAAGTCCAATGGTGCTCGAGCATTGTGGAAACTGACGGGCAATGACGAGAACAAAGCTGTTATCGCATATGCGGGCGGCATTCCTCCGCTCATTGCGCTGGTTAGAGACGGCACCGACGAGCAGCAATCCAATGCTGCTCGTGCTTTATGGAGCTTGGCGTTCAACGATGAGAATCAAGGCTCGATCGCATCTGAAGGTGGGATTCCTCCTCTTATCGGCCTGGTTCGACATGGCAACGATGAACAACAGACGAACGCTGCTGGCGCTCTTCGTAAATTGGCCGTCAGTTACGGGAACCAAATCGCGATTGCATCTGCGGGAGGCATTCCTCCACTCATCAAGCTGGTTCGAGATGGAATCGATGACCAAAAGGAGGAGGCTGCTGCTGCTCTTTGTAACTTGGCAAGCACAGACGAAAACAAAATTGCCATCGTATCTGCAGGTGGCATTCCGCCGCTCATTGCGCTGGTTCGATATGGTAACGACGAGCAAAAGTTCAATGCTGCAAGTGCTTTATGGAACTTGGCGATCAACGAGGAGAACCAAGTCGCGATCGCATCTGAAGGTGGCATTCCTCCGCTAATCGCACTGGTTCGCGACGGCAGCGACGACCTGAAGGAGACTGGGATACGAGCGCTCATGCTCTTGGCCGCGAATGATGCAAACAAGATAGCTATCGCATCTGCTGGTGGCATCCCACTGATAGCTGAATTGATTCGTGGCGAAAACGACACGTTGAGGAGTCTTGGTGCCGAAGTTGCTTCTTTGCTGGGCATCGACGACGAAAAACAAGAGGCAAGCGCATTTGCAGACGAGGAGGAGGAGGAGGAAGAGGAGGAGGAAGAGGAGGAGAAAGAGGAGGAGGAGAAAGAGGATGTTGATACCTTCACACCCGGTCCGTTGGCCGATAAACTGAAGGTCAACACCTCGGAAGAGGCCGACCGAGCCAGTGACCAAGTGACGAGAGAACGAAGCGGATCCAAGTCGCCGACTCGTTTTCCGAAACTGGGCAAACTGTTTGGGAAGCGGACATAGCTGAGGAGGCTCAACGCTAATGGCGAGCAAGATGAGCGAGTTGCTGCTAGAGTACAATGCGCAGTGCTTCACCTTTGCGTGACAATTCCAACTGTGCAGCTTGTCATGCCCTGTGATATGAATCCTTGATTCTTTCTTCGTCAATGACTGATGCAAACTGGCCCGACGCGGACGCTAGGAACTCAGTTTGGCATACCACCTTGGCGTCGCATTTCCCACCGTGCTCCTGGCATCATTGTCCAACACGCTGTTCGACGCATTGCTGACTTCCTTGCCAGCCGGAGACGATGTGCGCGCAGGCGATTGCGTCATGCGGGACACGATCGACGGCGCGGGTGACGGTGGAGCCTTGGAGTACCCGCTGTAAGCATGGGTTGGGACAGGTGGATGCGTCGTTGTCGTCCGAGTATGAGCGTTGCCGCTGTCGTTCTCGTTCGATGGCGGCAGCGAGCTGGCATGTACCAGTCTCGCGCGCAGGGCCAAGACGGTCGACTTGAGTGCGTCAATTTCCTGTCGACGTCCCAAAAGCTGCTGAAGCTGTCGCTGGAGCGAGTTGCGCGCATCAGTTGCATGGAGGAGCTCGGTTCGCAGCTCCTGCAGCCGCTGCTCCGCCTCGCCGAGTTGCTGTGTTGCGGTCTGCAGCTCCATCTCCTTGCGCGTCAGCTTCTCGATCTGATGTCGCTCACATATCGTTGTCAGCATCAATAGAGCATCGATCAAGCCTTCAGGTAGGAATTAGAACGTATCGTACCAGGTACGCCTGCGGCTGGTGTAGGTTGGTCAGTCGCTCGTTGAGAGTCGAGACCTGTTGTTCGAGCCGAATGCGTTCGCCATCCGCCTCCTTGAGCTTGGCGGTGAGAGCGAGAACCTCTCGCTGGGACTTGACCACCTTCTGAGCCAGCTGCACGCTCTGTTCGAACTGGTTGCCAGGCCAATGCAAGCGGTAATTGTCAGTGTGGATGCAGTGCGTTATCTGAGAGTTGAGGTGGCAGTCGTACCCTTCGCTTGGTGGTCGTCGGGATGGCGCCAAAGGTGGTCATGGCCTCCTGGATCGAGTCGTTTTTGCCAGATAGCGCCTCGCCCGTTTGAAGCACTGCGTTGTCCAGATCCACCTCCAGCAGCTCGTACTCTTTCAGTTTGGAGCGCTAGAACAGTGGCAGCACAAACACTGGTTAGACGATGGGACGAGAAATGAGCCCAACCACTCGTTCATCGTGCCTCGAGCTCCAGCGCAGCCTCCAGCTGAGCAATTTTGGTCGACGACGTCGTCTCCAGGCGCGAGAACTCATCCTTGTGGACTGTGAGCTGGTCAAGTGGAACAAGTGAGGTTTCATCTCGACGGGTGAACGCTCCGAAAAAGTTCACGAACGAACCTTTTGACTCAGCATGTCGACCTCTAGACGACTGGCCCTCAGCTCTGCCGTCTTCTCCTCCAGAGACAGCTGCAATTGGCTCATCTGGACGAGCAAAGGAGGCACAGTCAGCAGCATGCCACGACACTGAAGTGACCACGAGTCGCACCTCAAAGTGCTTCATCTTGAGCTCATTTCGAACGCCAGCGAGCGCAGTCGAGTGCTGGCTTTCAAGACGAGTCCACTCCAGCACCTGTATCACCACGCTCGAGTGTCAGCTGTCCTGTTGTTGATAGCAGCCATAGCACGATCGATATCAAGTATCCCAATCACCAAACCTTCTCGTCTAGACGGCCTTGAACAGTCTGCAGGCGCGCCTCCAGCGTCTCCACCTGCTGAAGCGCACTGTCGCGAGCGTCCTTCAGCAGCCGGTTCTCCCGCTCGTACACGACTTGCGCGCTCCCTCGAATGCGCTCAATCTCCTGCCGCGACACGTCCATGAACTTGCGCATCTCGTCATCCAGCTTCTTCTCGAATTGCAGTCGCGCCTCACTCTGCAGCACCAGACTTTGGCCGTACGTCGACTCGTATTTCTCTTGCCACTCGCGGACTTGCATCTCGAGATCCTTTTGCATTGTGCGAAGGCCCGCAGTTTCAGCCTCGAGATGCGTCTTGGCGTCTTGAAGGAACGCCTTGTCGGCTGCCAGTAACGCGCACTTCTGGTTGCTCTCACTAAGCTTTGCGTTGAGCTCAGCGATTTGGCTGGTGAGCGCGTCACGCTCATCTGTTACCTGCTCCAACTGAGATTGCGTCGACTCGTGTGCAGTCATCGCTTGGCGCTGACTCCTGTAGAGCTCGTCATGATGTTCTCTCTCGATCTTCAGCTCGCTCAGCGCTTCGTAGAGCGACGCGACTTGCGCTTCCAGCTCCTTTCTTGTCGCTTCAGACAGCTCCACATCGCGCAAGAGCTTGCGCTCTCTCGAGCTGGCGGCATCTCGCAGCCGCTCCACGTCTTCGTTGGCGATGGCAGCCGCCTTCTCACTCTTAGAGGCACTGCTGCGCACACGTTCGAGCTCTTGTCGGTGCGTCTCCAGCTCTCGCTCGAGTCTCCGGACCTTGGAGTGCACTTTCAATTGGATGCACTCTCGTAGCGATAGCGATTCGGCTGACTGTCGCGCCAACTACGTCCAGTAACATGGTCAGACCGTACGAGTCATTGGTTTCGACATGCAAGACAACCACTCACCTGCTCCGCGAGCGCGTCCGAGATGTCGAGGGTTGAAATGTGTTGCTTCTCAACGTGCAGTCGGCTGGCGAGCTCCTCCTTCTCGCGCTTTAACTGCTCGTTCTCGCCCTTCAACTGGGCTATTTCGCTTCCAAGTCGGCTCTATCCGATGGACAATGGTTTGTCAGTGACTGCGAGTCAACCGTCGCTGTCGGCGTATCAACGGACAGACCTCGAGGCTCGCCAGCTTGTTGCTCGTGTCAGCTCGCTCCTTTTGCAGCGCGCGCTCAAGCTCTCGCTGAGTCTGTGTCGCCAGCACGAGCTGCGCTCGCACGCGTCCGACCTGCGCCTCGTAGAACTTCTTCATGAGCGCCTCGCTCCCGATCGCTGGCGAACTACTGCCATTCCCAGTCGCCACTGACGACGCAGTAGATATGTGACCACCAGACACCGCAGTACGAGCTGCGCTTGTAGCTCGGGTCGGCGGTGCGACTGCATTGGTGGACGCCACGAGGTGGTCATCGAACTGGGAAACGCCGCCGCCGAACGCTCGCGCTGCTTGGGCCGGCCGCAAGCCGTCGTAGTGCCCGAACGAGTGCGGCAGCGACAGATCGCTGGATAGCTCCTCGCTGGCCGAGTCGGACAGTCCGAAGCCCATCGACAGCTCGGCCGGGTCGTCGTCTTCCTCCTCTTCGTTCTCCTCATGGCCCAGGTCGTCGATCTCGCTGGCCACTTCGTCGGCTTCATCCGCCGGTTCGTCCGCCCGCGGCTGCCCCAGCACCAGCTCGTCCGCTAGAGACTCGGAAGCAGCGTCTATAGGCTGCAACACGTGCGCTGAGAGTCCCAGACGCGCCGCCAGCCGCTGGACGCCGCGGTCCGAGTCGCCGCGAGCCATCCTGCCGCGGAATGGAGACCGTCTTTCGATCTTCAAGGGTCGTGGATCCTGTATCAATGTGTCCCACATAATATGCATAGCGCCTAAAATATCTGTTGTTTTGGGCTTTGATTGGCATGGGAACGCTCCGAGATGGCTTCACTTTGTCGATGCGAAACCTCTGGGTGCTATTTGCGGCGCTGCCTTCTCCATTTAGACTCCTCATCGCCCTGCTGCTCTCCGTGAGTCTCTGCGAGGAACGACACGCGCGTGGGCATCTCCTCTGGCACGTCGTTGGCTGCGTGCGAGGTCTCCGTTCCGTCGACCGTCGACCGTCGACCGCCCTCCATCTCTGCGAGCGGCGACCAAGCGAGCATGAGCCATGCGTACCCGCTACCACGCGTAGGTCGCTCGGCGTGAGCAAGTATAACATCTAGACATCGAAGTCTCGTCTAACGTGTCGCCCTGGTTGTCACCGCAGTCGGCGGGAAAGGTGCTGGACCCGCGGCTGAACGACTCGGCGGCGAGCTGCCTGGCGATCGAGACACGGCCGCCGACGCCCGAGGACGTACGTCGGTACCGCAAGTCGTACTTCTCGGAGCCCGGAGCGCGGATCGCCCACCCGGGACTCATCAACGACCTCAAGGAGATCGACCCGCTGACCAAGTTCGGCGTCGTAACGACTGGCAGCCAGCACGTGGGCGACGTGATCGCCTACGGCTCGGCCACGACCGAGTTCCAGCGCATCGCGCAGGCCAAGAGCGAGGCCACGTACGCGAGCCGCAAGCGCGAGCCACTCGGCAAGTCGCTCGCGCGCGGCTACGCCCTCCCCGCAGCGGTGCACAAGCCCGACTTCGCCTTCGGTGTAAGCGGCACCTTCGGCGAGTCAGCCAAGGAGCTGCTGTACCCGACGACGTCCGTCAACAGCAAGCAGGACGAGGAGCTGTACAAGCGCTCGCACGGGTCGGTCGCGCCAGGCGAGCAGAAGAACCGAGAGTATCGGTGGGACAGCGCCAAGATCGACCCGGCGCGGCACCGGTTCGGCGTCAAGCCCGCGTCCGGAGGCAGCGGCGGCGAGGTCGCCATGTGCCTCAACCCCGAGATGGACGACAGCATCCCCAAGACGCTGGTGGCGGCCAAGCAGGTCGAGGACATGCGCTCCACGTTCGATCACCTGGGCAAGCCTCGGCACCTCAGGGCAACCGCGAGCACGCCGCCACCACCCGACAAGGTGTTCGGCGTAACCACGAGGAAGGACGAGGGTTCAGCCTGGGACTGCATCCAGGGCAGCTACTCGCGGGACGAGCAGCAGCCGGACGCCGACCTCGGGCGGCCCGTCAACCACGGCTGGCGCAACGCCACGTCCGAGCCGCGCGCCTTCGGCGTGCCCTCCATCCGCAGCGACATCCCGGCGCCGGCGCGGCGGTCCATCGCGGACGCGCAGAACTACGGCGACGACGCCATCGGCAAGCAGCTGCTGTACCCCGAGATGTTCGCGAGCTACGGCGTGGCGGACGCCGAGTTCGCCCAGCCGCGCGGCCAGAAGCAGCTGCGCGCGCTGTTCGAGCGCATCGGGTACTCGCTGCCGGACGACGTCTTCGCGCTGCTCTGGGGCGTCGCCAGCCGCACGACCTCGGACGCCAAGGGGACCTCCCCTGCCGCGGCCATGGCGAGCGTCGGCGACTTCCGAGACGCGCTCAACGACTTCCTAGCGGCGCGCGACGCCGGGCAGCAGGCGCTGCTCGAGTGGCAGGACCGCGTCAGTAGCGTGCAATGACTCCAGGTAACGCCCCTCGAAACACAGCAGGTCTGCATATAACGCTTCCATCGACCTTGATCTAGCACGACGCACGCGCTCAGCCGAGGCGCAGGTCCACCATGGCTGGGAGCCCGCTAGAGGAGCCAGACGCGGGGCCAAGGTCGCCGCTGATGGTGCTGACGCAGGCCCAGTTGCCTTGGTGGTCGCTCTTCCACATGCGCACGGTGCCATCGTCGCCCGAGGAGGCGAGCATGGTGCCAGCCACGTTCCACTCGACGCGCCAGACCTCCGAGTCGTGGTGGTGCTGTACGGCCACCTGCTCGACCGTCGCCCCCTCGAGCCGCGGGCCGCCGGCGTCCGGCATGCGCAGCTTCCAGACGCGCACCGTGCGGTCCTTGCTGGCCGTCGCGATCAGGTGGTACGAGCGGCCCATGTTAGGCGCCCAGCTGACGTCGTGGATGGCGTCCAGGTGGCCCGCGAGCTCGGCCACGACCTGCCAGCGGCGGTACGCGTTGTTGTAGCCCCAGACCTTGACGGCGTCGCTGTTGCCGCCCACGGCGATCATGGGCACGTCGAAGCGCGACTGGTTCCACGACACGCACGTCACACCCTCCTTGTCGGCCAGGAACTCCTCCTGCAGCGGCCAGTGCGACAGGTTCATCACGTCGATCGCCTCGTACATGCGCACGAACCCGTCCTCGGACGCCGTCGCCTGCGTTCACGAGCCCATCCATTCGTCAGTCCACCGCTCCGCCACTCTCACTCACAAGACACACACGCACCAGGCGTAAACCGAGGTGGCGCGGCGCGAACTTGACGTCGTGCACCGACTCGCGCGCGTCCACGAGCTGCGCCTGGTTGCGCCAGCCCTCCTTGACGCCCGCCGCGTGGTGCGCCGCGGGACCCGCGCCGTTAGCGGCACCGCCGGACACTGGCGGAGACGCCGCTGAGCCAGCACTGCCTCCTCCTCCCCCTCCGGCCGCAGGAGCGACCGCCGAGCCGTTCACGCCGCTAGCAGCGCCGCCGCTGTGCACGTACACGCCCTGGTCCTCCCAAACGGAGACGGTGCGGTCGAAGGAGCAGGACGCGAGGATCTGCCCGAACTCGGGGTGGGCCCACGCGACCTTCCAGACGCTGGCCTGGTGCGCGTTCCACTCGTGCTCGAGCCGCCACTCGTCGCCGCGCTCCTCCCAGACCTTGATCTTGCGGTCCGAGCTGCACGTGGCCAGCCGCTTGCCGTAGAAGTCGAAGCTCATGTCGTGGATGAAGTCCCCGTGCTGCGACGGGAACCGCCGGAACACGCGCTGCGGCGGCGGCAGAGCAACAGAGCACGAGGCACGAGAGCGTCAGGCATACATGCGCGCACAGGCAGGCAGGCAGACAGGAAGGAGCGCGGACGCCGCACCGTGGCCATGGTGGTCGATCGGGCAATCTGGATGGGAGTTCTGACAATGCGGTTCGCTATGTAAAAATACAATATAATACACCGTAATAATTGGATATAATCACAAATCTAAAACGACAAAAGTTGGTATGAAATGCAAGACGCAAAACGAAATACTACAAAATAATAAATGTGCAATCAGTGATTTCAAACACCATTCTGACCGTTATTAAGCGATTTCATCATCTCGCCATTCGGGGAATATTTTCAAATGATTTTATTATTGTGTACAACCACATTGCCTATGTCGGAAAATTCACACTGCACAGAGAGCACACATCGAGGGCACTCACCAACACATGCCGATGAGCATGGTTAACTTCGCCGACACGCACCTAGCAAGCCTCGCAGACGTGATTCGCCCCACCGTCGTTCGGGCCGCTGCCTAGCAATTAACCGACAACCTTGCGAGTCTTGAATGGCGCTGCAAACAACGTGTTCTGCCTCGGTGCCGCAATCGACGAAGGCACGCTTTCGACAATTGCTAAACGCATTCAAGCGCTTGTTCAGTGTTTGTCTGCCTCCAGGAACGAGTCCACATTCAGTCCAGGACGCGCCGGCGCCGTTTATTTGGGGATCACAACCGCAAATATGCCACTCGACCGGGGACTTGGACCTGCGCCGGTAGACTTCATTTCAGGTCAGGTGTTCGGGTCATGTGTTTCGCTGACCCGAACTCCTGACCTGACCGAAATATGTCAGCTCGTTTATCACAGGCGATTCTAGCGAATGAAGTGCAATCCGACCTGTGTTTGATCCTTGCAATGCTGTGACATTGACACTAGACTATGACGCTATAGCTGCTCATGTCGGAACTGTTGTAACTGACCTCATCTTCGTCTGCCTCCGACTGATCGAATGAAGAGAGAGCGGGAAGCAATCCATCATCGGTGTCAGAGCTCTCGTCCGTTGAACTATGAGATCCCTCGTCATCCTCACCCCCCTCCTCCCCTTCATTGCCTCCGTCTTGGCTGAACTCTACTCCACGATTGTCCATCTCGTTGTCGCCGCACCCGGATGGCGCTTGATCGCCTGGTTAAAATGAAAGGGACAGCCGACGATTTCGACATTCTCGAATTGCGTTTGGGCTTCCTTAATCAAGGCCAACTCAAAGTCGCACACGATCTCGCCCGGGCCAAGATTCTCGCCAGTATCGCGTAAAATCAGCTCCAGGATGTCAAAGTACATGTAGCCCGTCTTCGATGTCCACAGCGCAAAGTACACAGGAATGAACAGCTCTCGAGCTCGGTTATGCACCATCAGAACCATTCACTGGGCGAGCTCCAGCGGAACGCATCGAAACATGCCATCAATGAGGATCGTCACGCTGTTGTAGATCAGCAACTCGCACAATTCAGGATGGGACCAGCCAATAATGCGGTCTGGCGTCTTGGACGGATCCGTGCGCGGCCGCAAGAGATGGAACTGAAAAAAAAAGCAGGGTTTTCCCTTCGACCATGGACAGGGGCGGCACTTCAATCACTCCAAGCAGGTTCCCACCGTAGTGCTTCTGCGAACTCGATACACCAGGCTCATGACTTGCTCCTCTGTCAACCCTTGTCGAATGGTGGTATCATCGTCACGGTAAATGGCTGCGCTCATCTCCATCCATATCTGCTGCTCGGGTGTGGCCAGATCAGTGACTGCCATAGCGTCGACCACGTCCTTCTTTTCGCGCGTCACATCGATGATTCCAGCAGATTCAACACCGAGCCTGTTGCACGTGTTCTCGCTCTTGGTTTCATATTCGGTCGCGTGTGGTTTGATGTACAACTTGGGTTTGCATCCGATGCGACGGTACACTGTGAATCTGAATGACATCATCTTTGACGAGACGCCCGCGCGTGTGTAGCTGTACCCGCGGTGATTGACGACTGTTGTGGATCCACTGAGTGTTCGCTTCG
>JAADYB010000322.1:0-25274 GCA_023338075.1 Phytopythium litorale
AAATCCTTCGTCGCGCACACACTCGTCCGACATGAAGAGCTTGGCGCGCAGTGCCGGGGAGTCCAGCACGGGCTTCTCCTGCTCACCGCCCGTGGCCAGCGCAACATGCTCGGCCATGAGCGTGAACGTCTCGCCTTGGCTGCTTGTCGCTTCCACGCGGATCAACCCGTTCGCAAGCACATCCAGTCGCATCCCTTTCGTTTGCAGGAAGCATTTGCTCGAGGCCGACGGAAGGGCCTCAAACTCCTCTAGAACACACGCACCGACGTGCTGAAGGAACTTGCCAATGTCCACGAGACACGCCGGCGCCGCGCCGATCTGCTCAAGCCGCTGTGCGCTTGCGTGTTGCCGAACTCGCTCCAAGAAGGTGCCTTGTGTGCGCTCGGGAGGGTCGAGATCGGGCTTGTCATCCAGCACACTGGACGTGAGGCTGTTGGCGAACGTGTTGGAGTTGATAATGTATGTCCCGAGGTTCCCCGACCCGAAACTCGCGGCGTCGCCGTCGTGCAGCACCGCCACGCCTCGTTGGGACTTGCCGAGCGCTCGCACACGCTCCAAGTCCTGCGGTTTGCCATGCGCTTCCGGGTCCAACAGCCGCGGCAGCAGACCCAACCGCGCCGCTCGGACAAACACACCGAGTCCCGCCGGGCCACCACCAATCACCACCAGCTTGTACACGTCTGGGTCATCGCTGCTAGAACTCGTCATCGGAGTCTGCTGTCCAGGTCAATCGGCGACTTGACAGGCCTTCGGACGCTGGCTTCAGTCGTGGTTGTGTGCTGTTGGGCGGACAACCTTGCATGCGTTCGACACGAATAGCAGCACTCGGACGTTGCTCGCTGTGAACCTTCATTGACGCCAAGGAGCCTTGGCGGAGTTCGGCTGCGCATGTCAGTGGCGCTGATGCCAGTAAAAATAGCCCGATCACTTCAGATCGAAGGTTGTTGGGATGCGTCAGTGTCTTGAAGGTCGAGCTTCGTTCGAGTGCTGTCTCTGATGCGCGATATATTAGCGAACGTGGTTCTCTCATGATGACCCGGCTTCGGTCTTTGGATCCCACGCGGGTTTGTTCTCTTCTCACTTGCGCATCGGAGTTTTCGAGCCGGCTGGGCGGCGTGGTCCTAACAGCGGCGTCGAGTAGCTCGCCCGTAGCTGTGAGTCTGAACCAAAGGGCGAACGAAGACTCGACAGTCGGCTGCGCACGTTGCGGTCATGCGCGGGCGTTCTGATGTCTGTCACTGTGCGCTTCCGGGTTGACGACAGCATCGGGGATCGCAGTGACGACGCCGAACCCGAGCGTTGCCGAGCAGTCTTGCGCTTCCTCTGTTGTCATGAAGCACTCCGTCAGCGATGCCGTTTTGATCGGCGGCTTCAGTCCGCTCCTCATGGCTCAATACCGCATACCGCTTGCGATTCTAGACGATCAGCAACCTTCTCGCGTGCCGATGTGTCCTTCAATTCAAACTTCGGCCCGTCCAACACGCGTTCTGTCGTGACAAACGTATCAATCCAAGCTGCGAGGCACTGACACTGCGTCACCCATACATGACAAGATCAAGAGAAGCCTACCTGGTGTTGGAGCAGCCCCAATGATCATGGGAGTCCCTTCAATGTCCCCCCATGTCATGAGCGGGCTCGCGTCCACGCCTGGAGCTATCAACGGCGTCATCTCGACGAGCCCGAACTCCTCGCCCGGTCCTGTCGATGCCACCGTCTCGTCAAACTCTGCCTCGCGCTGGGTCTGTTGATGCTCAACAGCGAGGTTGCAGGTGAGATCGAAACTCCTCCAACCAAGGTTAGAAGAATTCACCGCCACCGCACCTTTGGGCCCAACGCGTTGGCGGAGAAGCGTGAATTCGAGTAGACGGTCGTCTTGGGTGCTCTCGGCGGGCGTCCGAGCCGCTTGTTCGCCTCGCTCTTCGCGTCTTCAAGCAGCAGTCTCGCCGATGACACGGCAGTCACCTGTCACGATCGTGTCCAGTCCAGAGAAGACGTTAGCGGTGTCGATCCTTCCCTCTGAAGTAGGTGCATGGTCGTGGTCGCCCACCCCACAAATGGCGCGCGTCGTCTCGAGCTCGGGCGGGAACAGCAGCGGATTGCGAGCGCGGTACGTCCACGTCTCGGGCGCGCTCGGTCGGTCGTCCTTTGGGCCTGTGGCAGCGGCAGTCCAGCGAGCTGTGAGCGCCAGACTGGGTCGCTCTCACGCCATCCGATCGGTGAACGCACCTTTCGGAGCGCTCGCGGCGTCCGCCAGCAGCCGGCGCTCCTTGGAGATCCACGAGCCGTCCGCCAGCAAGTGAAGCTTCGGGTCGCCTCGCGCCGGGTCGGCATCGTACGCCCAGTGGTAGCGGCGCTTGTGGTCCTCCACCGCCTTGTCCTGCAGCTCGTGGAACGACGCGTTGTCCTCCGACGTGTGGGTCGCCTGGGGAGACGTACCCGCCGCGTCAGAGCCTCCAAGACTAGCACTGCCACTACCAATCATCATTGACGCACCACAAACCGGTCCAGCGTCATTTGATCCGTCTCGACGCTGGCGTCCGCGCCGACTGCTGCATTGGCCTCTCCTTCGGTCTCTCGCTCTCTTTCTGCCTCCCGACCTCCGCGCTCGGGCGTCGCATGGTCCCAGCCGGATAAAGCGCTACGCACAGACGCAGAGCCAGCCGCACGCAGCGTCGTGGTCGTCACCTGCGCGTCTCTCGGCGCGCCGTCAAGCAACTAAAGGCGAGGAAGGCGAGCGGATCACATGAAGGAAACCAGTCAGCCAACTCTGTTCAGGACGCTACAGACGCCGGGAAGGTCGCAGAGAGACCCACCGCCTTCTGCGCCTTGAGCTGCGCCAGGTCCGGGAAGAAATCGCGCTCGATGATGGCACCCAGCGCGCCGACATACTCGTCCTCCTCCAGCACCGTCTTCGTCTCCATGATGCTCCACCACAATGTTCCCAGGTGCCAATTCCGAGCGTTCAGGATGATCCAACCAATTAATTGAATCAATCTGTTTTCAATAATTGAAGCGACACTTGACCTGGTTGCACCAATCCGCCCACGAACATGCACTTCTCGAGCACTTCATGCCTTCCTTCGCGTCCAAGCAGGAGGTCGCTCCCACAGTGACCATCGCCTCTACCGGTCAGTCCGCCGGCTCGAACTGGTTGAAGGCCGCCCTCGCCGCGATGAGGACCTGCGCGTAGTGCGGCGACGGGACGGGGCGGCGCCTGCCCTCGGGCAGCACGTCCTCGATGTTGACGCCGTTCATGCGGCTGCTGACGACCAGCGCGTGCGGAAGGATGCACGCGAGTGACTCGCACGGCCACAGCGACGACGCCGTCGAGCAGCTGCAGGTCGACAGCCGCGGGTCCTCCCGGCTCTGGTGCTCACGGTTCTTGCCTTGCGCCGGGTCGCGAGCGTTCACCACTCGGAAGCGTCGAGGGCGAATACTTCGGTGCTGTGCTGCCTGGATGGTGAACTCGGCCCGCGCACTCAGGAAGCGCAGCAGGTCGCGGCTGGAGCACAGCACGCCGACCTTGTCGGTCACGTAGCGGTGGAGTTGGAATAGCGTGGCCGACGGCTGGCACACTCGGTGGAGGTCGTCGGCGAGCCCTTCTTCGTCGTCGCTGATGCCGCGGAACGCCTTGCCGGCTTCCACGTCTTCTCCTTCGGGCTTCACGCGCGGGTACTTGCTCAGGAGAAACTTCATATTGATGGTGTTGAACTGGTCCAAGGCGTCCGCTGGATACTCCGGGATGATCGCGTCCACTGGAATCGGGAGCTTCCGCTTCAGGCGGTGAAGGTTGTCGGGGTTGTCTTGAGCGGCGACACCGCAAGGCAAGCTAGCGTTCACACAAGAACGGAGTTAGAGGTTTGAGCCTTTCACCCACCGTGTGACTCTGACCACGTACTCTGGCTGGACTGCAGCGGCGTAAGGCTTGGTCTTGCTGCCAGACGACCACACAATCCGCTGGGAGTACAAGTCCCCGAGAGTGTTGAGCTGGTACACTCGCGCGCCATTGCTCTCGGCGTCGTCTCGGAGTGGACAGATGCCCACGAGGTGCGTATTTTCCCCGCCATCCTCCAGCCGCAAGTCCAGCGGCGCGTCCGATGTGACGTACTGCGACCCAGACGCGTTCACTCGCTCGCCATCTTCGTCGTTGAAGCGAAGGGACTGCAGCGGCAGCGTCGGACACCGACGCGCGCGCTTTTGACTCTTTTCGAACGGGAACAGCGTGGCGACCTTCGGCCGGCTTGATATGGTCAGGACAGCACCCCGGTCGCTGCAGCTCTCAGTGGACATGTTGACCTCTTCGACGGCGCCAAACTTGAGCGACTCCGCATCTTCTGGCTGCTCTCGGTCCCATGAAATCAGCGGCAGCCGCCCCATTCGAGTATCGATGATCTCCGTCGCCAAGCCAGAGGCAACGATGAACTGGAAAGGCGATCTGTTCGTGCGACGAGGTGTTCGCAGTGAGCTGCGGATGACCGAGGCACAGCGAGATAGTGTTCGGAGAGCGCTAGCTTACCTGGATCGGCGCTTGAGGTCGTAGATTTCGGCGAGTGGCGACGAAATCCCGCTGATATCAAACAGTTTGATTGGCGTGTGTATCGTGGACGTCGACGCACGAAGATCCGTCACGGTAACGATCTCCTTGGACGCCGTCCAGAGAACTCGGGGGTGGCTGAGCAGCACCAAGCAGTGTGAGCCACCTCTGATCCCATCACGGAGTAACGACACCTCCACGCTGCGACGGAGACGCACCTCGAGTACTCGCACCGGAGAATCTGCCGCGACCTGGCCGAATAGTCGCGTTCGACGACCTGAAGCCCACCCTCGGGCTCCCAGCAGTGCACAACACCGTCGCCGGTGACGAACGCAAGCTCGGTCTCTGTGTGTGGGCTCGCGCTAATGTGGCTGACCGTCTCCGAGAACAGCAGCTTGGTCTTTCGGCGCATCCGCGGGCTCTGGTCGCCACCCGACGGCAGCGCCACGGACAAAATCGTGCAGTTGGCTTCGCCGCGTGCCGCCACCATGACGTCCTCTGCGCCGAACGGCCGGTAGTCGCTTGTCCTACCCATGACGGCGAACTGTCGGATCACGGCGCCCGTCTCGACGGCGTTGCTCATGAACCCGCCGCTCGGGTGCGCGTCGTCGTCGTCCGAGCCGAAGAACGCGCGCGCCTGCTGCAAGATCTTGCCGGTCGGGAAGAAGACAACGTGTGGCACGCCTGGCCCGAGGCTCGCGCCGGCGATCGCGTTGCTCTGGCGCCTGGAGATCGGTCCCTCGAGCTGCTGCAGCTGGTCGTCTTCGAGCAGCCGGCGCGCGACGAGCTCAACGGGCACGAAGGCGTTGGTGCTGCGCACGAAGTAGCCCACTTGGCTGCTGTACTTCGTCCACCCGATCGCGCGTCTTCTCACCTTGGTGAGCATCTTGGTGTCGACGCGCGGCCGCAGGAACGCGTAGCCCTCGCGGTTGCGCACGTGCAGCCGCAGCGCGCCGACCGCGTCCACCGCGACGGCTCGGCGCGCGCGCAGCCGCGGGTCGTCCAGCACCGCCGGCTCCAGCGGCACGCGATCGGGCGTCGGCAGCGCCAAGGCGCCCACAAAGCCCCTGCTGAGCACCGCCGGCGGCGCCTGCGGGTACAGCCGCGTCGCCTCCATCGCTGTCGATCGATCTCCAATTGATGGCCATGTCGTTCGCCAGTCGCTTGTTTACGGGATAGGAAGAGCTACGTTTCCTTAAATACTAGAAATGGACATTCGGAGGAAAGAAACGGATCTTGAAAGGACGCGAGTGGCGGTTTCTGCTGGAGCGTTCATGGCAGCGGCTGGGAGGTCAAGATGGCGGTCGAGCGGGCGTTTCCAGGCGCCAAATGCGGCGCGTGGACGCGCGTCTCGCGGCGTCTGAGCGCTCGCAGACCGCCGTGGGGCTCGAGCAGTCGCGAGGCGCGCGCTGGTGGCGCTTCGGGAGCCGCGCGGCCGGGAAAAAGAACCCCATGCGGCGCGCCAACCAACGTCTTTCCTCGGCTCGAAGCGTTTTCCCGCCGGTGGCCGGCGTCAGGAAGCGACAGGGACTGATCGACTGCAGCGCCTCTCTTTGGGGCTGTGAGGCGGCGCTCGGACGGGCGGCGGTCGCTCGCACTTTGGCATTGGCAGCCTCCAGCAACAGCGACCAGTCGATCTCCCCACCTCGTGCAGCAAGATGCGCGTTCTCCCGACGCTGCTGGCTGTGCTAGCCGCGCTCTCGGCGCTCGTTGCGGCCGAACCGGAGAACCTTCGAGCCGAGCAGGCGCCGGCGGCATCTGATGACTCGGAGCTCGTGCTGCTGATCTCGCTCAGCCGCCACGGCAGCCGTGCGCCAAACCCGACGGTCAAGAAGCACTGCCCGAGCAACCTCAAGAACATGCAGGCGTACATCGTGCCGCCCGAGCAGCTGACGGAGCGCGGGATGCAGCAGCTCGAGGCCGCGGGGAAGCACATCCGAGAGGTGTACGTGGATGAGAAGGGCTTCCTGTCGCCGTCCTTCAACGGCCGCGGCGACCAGCTGCACTTCGAGTCGTACTTCCGCGCCGACGCGGCCAACCGATGCGGACAGAGCGCCATCGCCCTCGGCAATGGCCTCTACCCGGACGGGACGGGGCCGGATGGATACGCCAAGCAGCCGATTCCCGTGTTCATGCAGCTGCCCGAGAGCGAGCACGACTTCACGGCCAACGTGCCGTGCTGGAAGGTCATGAACGACAACAGCAAGCGCTACGCCACCTCGCGCGGAATGCAGCTGGTCGAGCAGCACCGCTCGACGCTCGAGCTGACGGCCAGGGCCTGTGGCTCCGAGTTCTTCCACTCGTCGGACCCGGTGACCGCCATCAAGGACGTAGCGGACATGCTTCTATTCGACGAGGACGAGGGACTTCCGTTGCTGGAAGGTATGACGACGGAAGCGGTCAAGCAACTGAGCGACTTGGCCTTCCAGAACCTGATCGAGCGCCTCTACTCGACGCCTCGGGACGTGACGACCGCTATCGGTGGCTTCCCGCAGCTGCTGCTCAACAACCTGAACCTGGCGGCCGCGCCTTCGCATGACCCCGCGACGGCGACCAAGTTCTATTCGTACCATTGCCACCGCGAGCTTCTGCACGGGCTCGGCTTCATGATGGGCATGCGCTTCAAGTTTGACGGGCTGCCCAGCTACAACGACACCACGGCCTTGATACCGGGCACGTCGCTCTTCTTCGAGCTGCACCGTAAGGTCGCCGAAGGCTCCACGACCTCGACGCCGACGTACAAGCATGTTGTCAAGTTCTTCGTGTGGACCCCGAAGACGGAGCGGACGCAGATCAAGCTCGACAAGTGCGCGTGGGACTGCCCCCTCGAGGACCTGAACCAGATCATCACGTCGTACATCCAGTCGACAGGCACGTGGCAGGAGATCTGCACCTTCAAGCCCACCATGAGCCTCGACACGCAGGCGATCGACACGCCCGCGGCCCCCATGGAGATGCAAGAGAGCGACAACGCGTGGCTCGTGCTCGTGATCGGAGGCGTCGCCGTGTTGGCGATCGTGAGCGTCAAGCTGGTCCAGCGGTTCACTCGCCGGCGCTCGTACCGCGCACTGTAGGCCGCCGCATCCATCAGCGAGCATGAACCCGGGCGTTCACACATATGCCTCGTCTTCTCTGGTCCGCCCTTGAAATCCGCATTTGATTGGTCGAAATACAGTTCATTATCAACAATGAGTGGCCATTAATCACATCACCTGGAGTGTTCTTCGCGATGCTTGTCATTTTGCCATTTTGGCGCTTCAAACTCAAGGAGAACAGCGGCGGAAGGACGCGACGCCGCTCCGCCCCAGTTTTCTCCGTGGCGACGGCGATGCAGGCGGAGCAGCGAGCGGTGACGGCGGTAGTAACGCCTGTCGCACTGCTGCTACAGGCCACGCGCTGGACCACACTCACCGTCAGGTGAGGACCCGGGCCGCTTTGCTTGACACGCTGCACTTTCTTGACGGGGAGGGGAGCGGCCGTGAGGTGACGCTTGTGGGATTCATGGGGAAACAGGCGCGGTAGCACTGCGGAGACATCGCTGCAGGTCTCGTGGGACGATGCGGACGCCAGTGGGGATGACCGAGGGAGTGAGGCGCCGCCCGAGTGCTTGGTCTGGCAGTTCGCGCTCGAGGAGTTCGACATCGGCTTCCAGGTGCTGCGCAACGAGGCCGTCGAGAGCGACACGGTGCGGTATCGAGCGGACGAGAAGCCGCTGACGGTAGTAGCTCCAGCGTTGGGGTTGCCGCCGTTGGCTGCCGGCGCGACAGCACCGGTTACAGCGATGGATACCCCACTCGAGCCTTTCGAGGGCACGCTGGACGCGCTCAGGGTCGGCGATACCGTCACACTCCGGTGGGACAACTCGTACTCCCTGGTTCGTCACAAGCAAGTTCGGTACCGACTCCTCGCCACCTCCCGACGTGCGCTGGATGCGGCAAAAGCGGCGGCGGAGGAGCTGCAGCTGCGAGCAGGCTTGGGGTTGGCGCAGACTCGCAGACGGGTACCGTTCTACGCGAAAGACCTGGCGGAGATGCGAGTCACGAGCCCAGAAGCACGGGGAAAGGCACACAGCGTCTTGGTGGACCGCCTCGAGCAGTGCGTCATGGACCTGGTGGCCATTTTCATAACGAACCCCAACTGCCCGCTGCACGAGGGAGCGGTGCGCGCATTGATCCTGGCACTGGAAGCTGTCCTGCTGGATGGAGTCCGAGAGGAGTTCCTGGGCAGCTGGCCGGAAGCCCCGTACTACAGCTTCCTCGCCGATCTCCCAACCGTTCTTCGAGACGATGCGGGCGTTGTCGCGGAGGTGAAAGCTCTGCGGCCGCCATGGAACCTGCAATGCATCGGCTGGAATCGATCCCGCGCGCTGCTCTTGACCGCCCTCAACAAGGGCATCTTCCACCGCGCCTTCGAGGTAAGTCTTCGGTTCCTGTGCGCTGAGATACTGGCGCAAAGTTTCTGATCCCATGGTGATACCAGAACTTGACCAAGAGGAGGCGGCTGATTGAGAAGTATTACGAGCCGACCGCGCTGCTCTTCGATTATCCTACAGCGGCCAAGATCACATCATTCTTGAGCGCCTTGAATGCGGTCACATTCTTGCTGGCGCCGTTCCCGACAACTGACTCCAGTGACGAGCTCGAGTTTGCTGATCACTTTCCAGCTAATCTGCAGCAATGCTCGCCGGACGAGCGACTCGAGACGAGCACTGTGGGATTTGTGAATGGTGCAGTAGGCGACTCTGCGGTTGAAAGAGGGATCGAGACGAGTCCAGACGACATCACTCAGCTGGAGAGCTGTTCCATCGCGCGCTATCTCCTGAGTACCCACTCGCTGAACGAGTTCACAATCGGGTACGAACTTGCTCTTGACAACGACCTCATCAGAGTTTGTGATTGACAAGTTTATCCGTATGCCTCAGCCGTGGATCAACCGAGCTTCTGCCGGCTGCTGCATTGCGAAGTGGTCGCGACTCCTTCTTTGTTCTCGTCGCTCAGATCAAGGTCTACGCGCAGGACATCATCTTTTTACTGGTTGACGCGGATCGACACGTCGACCTGATTGAACCACTTCGCATATCAGCATCCGAGATGTGGGTCGAAGTCGCGCTGCGAATATCGCTGACATCTGAGCATACCAATCGTGTCCAAGTCAAGCTGGACAACTCGTACTCGATGGTTCGTACCAAGCAAGTGCAGATGAGGCACCGGTTTGTTTCGAAGCACGAATATGAGTGCGCGTGGAAGGGCTGTCTCGAGATGGCTCAGTCCATCAGCTGGAAGCACGCTTCACATACTGGGCAACGTCGGTGCGACGCATACATGACGTCTCAGTCCCAACAGGACGAAGACGCAGTCAGCCTTCAGAGGGCAAACAACAACAGCGCTGGGGATGGTGCTGACGACGATGGCGACGGCTCCATCCTAGGATTCCGGAACTCTTTGATTGGCAAACCCGTCTCGCGACTTGTCGAGAACTTGCTGTCGTCGGAGTCGAGCATCTGTGACCAGTGCTTGACACCGTTTTCGTTCTTCAGTCGTCAGCACGTGTGCCCGCTGTGCCAGAAGACACTTTGCGTCCCGTGCTCAAGGCACTATGTGCAGGCCAACGGACGCGGACCACAGCTGAAAGTCTGCGACCGATGCTTCATCAAGGAGAAGGACAAGGAGGTTCGTGTGCTATCTAAAGTGGCTTGGCTGTTAGTTTCTTATTACCTCAGCCGTCTAACTTGAATCATCTGCACTCGTTCAACAGCGCGCGCGGTCAGGAAGTGTCCACAATGGTCAAGGACCGGGGAAAGAAGTCCCAGCGTTCGCTGCACTGCGAATCGACCCGACAATGGAGAAATACTTCAAGATGCTGGCATTTGGCGTGCCGCCGAGCGCGGTGGTGCAGAAAATGGCGCAAGACGAGGTGCCGTCCGAGAAACTCGCGATCTTCACGGCTGGTCCAGATGGGGGGAGTCAGGGTTCTAGCCACCCCAGTAATGGGCAGGAGTCCACGAGGTGAGTACACGGTTGTGGCCGCACACGATCGAAGGGATTGACTGCTGACATCGTCACGGGCATGTTATTTGCAAGGAAACCCCGTGCTCGTGGACAATTCCAGCGTCGTGATAGCACATTCCGCAAAGTGCATTGGACGAGTCTCGAGTCCAAGAGAGCGGATGATACGATCTGGGCACGTGTGACTTCTCGGAGACGCACGGCGCCAATCAAGCTGTCTCCCCACGATTTCCAGGAGCTTGAAGACCTTTTCGGCATATCCCGAAGTGCGGCGACTGCAGCAGCAGATGGATCGACAGCCAACAGCAAGAAGAAGAAGCAGAAAATTCACTCGGCACTCGACCCGCGCAGATCCAACAACATTTCAATCGGTTTATCCCAGTTCAAGTCTGCTGGAGGAGGCGAAGCCATCCTGCGCGCAGTGTCTGCATGCGATCTTGACTTCCTGACCCCCGAGCGGCTCGAGACGTTGCAGGAAATCGCTCCTACAGCGATCGAAACGAAGCGGTACAGCGACTTCCGCGGTTCCCGCTCGCGCCTCGAGCCAGCCGAGCTGTTCCTTGTCCAGATGTGCGAGATCCCGCGTGTGACTGAAAAGGTATGTCCGACAGCGCGATCCGCAGCCGAATAATCCATGCCATGGTGCTGACATTGCTGCGATTCAGATTGGCGCGATCCTTTTCGCATCGCAGTTTGAACATCAGCGGCAGGAGCTTACAGTGCGGATCGGGACCATCACGCAGGCTTGCTATCAAGTGCTGCAGAGCGAGAGACTTGCGCGCTGCTTCGAGCTCGTTCTCGCGATCGGCAATTTACTCAACGCTGGTACAGAGCTCGAAGATGCCCATGGCGTCACGCTTCCGTCTCTTCTCAAGGTTTGGGCACGAAGATTGTTTCATGTGTTTACGTCGATCTAACGTTGACACCACCAACGTGCTCTTTGGCAGCTCTCGGAGACGAAATCGATCGATCGCAGCATGACACTCCTGCAGTTCATCATCAAGCTCATCCAGGCATGAAACAACTAGCGCTGTATCGATGCGGCCATTTCTGTTGGTGCTAACAACGCCGTGATTTTGGTTGCAGGATCGCGGCGAGGGCGACATCCTGCTGTTTGTGAACGACTTGAGCGCTCTTGCGAACGCAAAACGCTTTTCCAATACGATGTGCGCGTCGCAGCTGCGCGCGCTCCAGCATGGCATTGGCGCGGTCGAGAGCGAGATCAAAGAAGACATGATCAACGACCTCAAGCGATTTGAGAAGGAGGAGGTGCAGCGAAAACGCGCCTTCGAACAACAGCAGCAAGTCCGGATGCCTCCACGGCCACCGCAGCACGGCATCGACAATGCCGCTTCGGAAGAAGGTGGGATCTCTTCTGGTGACAGTGGTGGAAGCCCTCACAATGCGCTCTTAGCAGCAATTCGTCAACGAAGCAGCGCTGCGCCGCAGCAAAGCGTCGGTAGATCCGACGCGACGAGTAAAGAAGACAACTCCAGTACGGCGAAAGCTGACACAAGCAGCCAAGCCGCTGACGCCTTGCCTCCTGCTCGGTCAGCTCTCCTTGCAGCAATTCAGCAGCGTGGTTCAGCGGTAAACAACCACGACACAACCGTCCGTGCAGGCAACAACGAATCAGTCACTGGAACTGGAGGACAACGATCAGCACTATTGGCGGCAATCCGACGGCAACAGCCATCAGAAGATGATACCTCGCCACCACAAGAGCCGTCAAGCCGTCCTAGCACACAGCACTCACCTGAAAGCGGACGAGCGTCAATGCTGGCAGCCGTCCAGCAGCGTGGGAATAGCAGTGCCGGGGCTCCGACATCGGCGCTAATGGCGGCGATCCGAGCCCAGAAGAAAGACGGAGAGCACACTTCCCCTGCTGCCTCGGAACCAGTGTCGCATCAATCAGCGTATGCTCCTCGTGAGTACAAGATGCAGAGCAAGTTCATCGAGGTGATGCGGGAGGCGTTGCTTCGCATGAAGACTTCAGTCGAAGACGTCGAGCTGGAGATGGAAACCCTACAGTCTGTGTGGGAGGCCACCGCTCGGTATCTGGGTGAAGACCCCGAAGGCTCCTCATCCGAGTATGTGCTCTCACTCCTCAATCGATTCCTGCTCGACGTCAAGGTGGCGAAATCGCTGCTCTTTCGCAAAGGGATGCGCTTCGCAGGCGATTTTGCTGCATCTCACCTTCTCCCAGACGCGCGTAAGTGGATTCCTCCTTTTGCTGGCGATTGAGCGTTTGAGCTGGTGCTGTGGGTTCACAGATGTGTTTACTACTCTCGTTTGCGCAGAGGTCGGGAGCAAGGTGCTGACCGTGTTCGGTGGCGGTGTAGTCACCGCCATGCGCGCTTCCGAGCAGCGACTGGAGGTAAGCTTCGGCTGGAGCAGAGAAGCTTACCTGTCGCCTGGAGCTGTGCTGTCGACTGGAGCCCTTGTACGCTGCCGGCGATTGGGCGTGGGGGTTGTTCGCTCGACGCGCTATACGGATGGTTTGTGCTGCGTCCGCTTTGCTTTTGGTGTCGGCTACATCTGCGTCGACGACTTGTCGCCTGAGGGAGCCTCGAACGCGTCTCAGCTGCGCGAAGAGCTGCTGCAATCCACCGTATGTGTCGGCGATCCAGTGGTTACCCCCTTTGGGTGTGGCCACGTGCGCTGGATCCGCCGCCAGCCACGCCAGCAGCTTCGAGGAGACGGTTCGGCATGGACAAACGACAGCGTCGTGGCAGTCGAGCTGCTGCTCTTGACGGACACTGGCATTGCTGGCCGGAGCAGCGGCACACTGTCGCCACCAGCGCTGACCCGGATCGAGAGCGTGAGCCGAGATGGCGGCAGCGGTGGGGGAATCGCATACGTCTCCGAGTCGCGTGTGCAGCTCAACTACTAGACCGGAACTCATGTGGCGTCGTCACAAGCCGCGAATACCTCAAGTCACGGGCACACATCACACGTCGGAGCTGCACAAGTCACAGGCTGAAGTGGATGCGCTTGAAAGGTCACGCCAGACACGGTCGCGAATCACCACCAAGCGACGCGCGCGTGGACTCTTCCAGCGTCGAAAAGCCGCCCAAATCTTTGCGAGCACGTCTGCATTCCCGCTTCATCCTCGTGTCTCCCAGATCGTCAAGCGCTTCGCCATCATCTCGTCTCGCAGCTCTCATTGCTCGGCATGAGGTGCGGTGATAGCTGTCGCTCGTAACTATCCTCCTCTCTGTCACTGACCTTGCTGTGCGGACTTGCAGCGCGTTCGAGAGCCCGTATCTGGTCATGCCCAGCGAGGCGGAGCAGTTGGTGGACCGCCTGTGCGAGCAGCCCATGGATGCCATCGGCGCGTCCGCCGCGTGGGTCGCATACCACCAGGCGATGGAGAAGCTCAACTTGCAGGCGCACCAGTCAGCACAGCGCCGTCAGGACAACTTCGTGGTCGAAGACATGCTCACGTACGCCAAGCTGCCGACTGTGGTCGCGAACCTACTGGCGATCGAGCTGTGGAAGACCCACGTGCTGCCACTGTTGCGATGCCAAGATCAAGACACGGCCTCACTGCGTCTCTACTTCGTCGTGCGTGCACATGAACGTATGCTTTTACTGATCAATGCGAGCGTCGAGTCTCACCTCTCGCCATGTACAGATCTACCACGAGGCGACGCTCACCAACCTACTCGAGGTGGCGTTCTACCACGAGCATGTGGTCGAGAGCCTCGAGGACGACGTGGTGCTGGAGCTGATTGACTACTGCATGCGCAAGGTCACGTGGCTCATCGGGCTGCCACGCGAGACCATTGCCTCGGCCACGACGTTCCACAAGTCGGGCGAGGAGATCGTCCGTATGATGCAGGCGCAAACGCCCAGGAAGGAGCTGGCGCGCCACCACCTCGAGATCGAGTTCCGCATCGCTGTACAGTGCGTCACGCTGCTGCGATACATCGCCGAGCGGCTGCACCTGCTGCCACTGAGCGTCGTCGCGCGGCTCATGGACAAGCACGATGTGCTGTTGTCGCTCGTGGTGCTCATCGAGAACCCGCCGTGGACCCACAAGGCGGTCGCGGTCGCGGACGGCCAGTCCGAGGTCACCTGGAAGAAGTTCGTGGACCAGAAGTGGGCTGTCGTCGAACCGAGCGACTTGCTGTCGCTGACCACGACTGAGGCGCAGGTTTGGCTCGCCGTCTACTACCTGCTCTGCACCAAGTCGGCGCGCGAGCACTACGAGGTGACGCAGTACCGCAAGGACCAACTACTGCGCATCCGCAAGTACATGAACGACATCTTGCTGGACCAGCTCCCGCTGCTCGCCGACGTGCAGCGGTACCTGGACGAGCTGTCGATCGTGCAGGTGACCACCACAAGCGTTATGGGGATGGGTAGTCTGGTCATGGAGGCCGTCCCGTATGTTCGCGACGCCATTGTGCGCAGGTTCCGCTCCGAGTACGCGGCGATCGGCGCGCGGTTCGACGCCATGACGACCGAGATGGACCGAGCAGACGATCTCAAGGCGCTCGCCGAGGTCTACCAAATGGACGGGATTGAGGATTTGCTAGAGGGCAAACTCCGGACGGACGGCAACACCGAGAGCGTAGACAACAACAACAACAACAACGGAGAAGGAGAAGGAGAAGAAGGGGCCAAGGAAAAGGAAGACGAGCGGACATTGCCAGCCTCTTTGGTGCCGGCGCTTGTCAACCTCCGGTTCGACAACTCTCCCGACAAGCGGCAAGGCGAGGTTCTCACCACGCGAAAGCCGTTGATCGTGGAGATCAACGACGATGACGATGACAACAACGTGGAAGCGAGGCAGCAGGCCGTGGAGGTCGCGTGCGAGGTCGACCAAGCGAGCCGCAAGGAGATGAAGAGCCGCACGCATCACTACTACCGCTACCTGCTTCGTCCCGCCGGCGAGAGCGCCAAGAGCAGCACCATCTCCCCGAGCGCGTCGGTAGAAGCCAAGGTGTGGTTCAACGACCCGAAGCACTGCGATGGACGCAGCAACGTGACGCTGCGGTGCGAGGATCTTCAGCTCCCGGCGGCGAGTGAGTCCAAGGCGAAGCTGTGGAGGCAGGTCGGGTCGCTCGAGCAGGACAGTCTCGTGGTCGTGCAGTGCCAGCTGGTGCCCGAGACCATGGACAACCAGCAGGTCGACGGACGTCCAGGCTTCCGCCTCGGGTCGCTCTATCTGTCGGTGCCTTTCTGATATCGGCAAACGATCGCCTGTCGGGCAGGAACGTATCGTAGAAGCGCGCGCATGTACCGTTCCTTGACCCTTCATCGCCAGCTTTTACCGCTGCGAGCGCGTCCACGGCAGCCACGAGCAGAGGACAATGATGACCGACGCTTGTTCGAGACTGTCCCAGCCCACGCAAGTGGCTGCATGATTGGCCAGGCGGCTGGGCAGCCACCTGGAGCCCGGAGACGCCCATCAAGCATGCCGAGCAGCTCCGAGTCGTCCTGGAAGTTCCGGCACCACAGCTCCTGGCCTCCTGGACTTCTGGAAGTCGCGCGCTCGGGTTCCGCGACCGCCAGAGCCCACAAGTGCGTGTTGCCGTCTGGTGCGGCTCCCATGCCTGCTGAAATACATACGTAACCGTTTGCAATGGCACGCAATCAAGTCAATCCAATACAACAACACCTGTGTAATATAGTATCCCGTCGAATTCGAGGCAACCAGATGGCGCGGAGAGGCGGCGCGGCGCCTCCAGCACTGATATGCGCACAGAAAATCGGTCGGGTGCGGCACCTCCCGCCGCCGCAGCACTTCTCCATTCCCGCCCAAGTGCTCGAGGCCCCGCCTGTATCGTCCCCCTCCTCCTCTGCAAGCGGTCAAGATGCTGCTGCGCTCGCTCTCGTTCCTCGCCGCGGCGCTCGGGCTGTCGACGGCGTGCGATACAGCCACGTACGGCGCGTGCGGCTCGGGCAGCTCGCCCGGGTGCTGCCAGGACGCCGACTACTGCATGACATGGACGGCCAGCTTCTTCCAGTGCCTGCCCAAGCCGAGCCAGTGCACGCGGCAGTTCACCAACTACGACTTCTACGGCGGCAACTCGGACATCAAGACGCTCTACGGGCTGCAGCCGAGCGACTGCTGCGCGCAGTGCCTCGCCACCAGCGGCTGCCTCGCCTACACGTTCGTCAACGACAACCCGGGGCAGTCGGCGTGCTACCTCAAGTCGGGCATCGGCCAGTGGCGCGTCACGGTCGGCGCTACCTCGGCCGTTACCGACGCCTACGCGTCCGTCAACGACCACACGGACCGCAACACGGCGCGCCACCTCTCCGAGGAGGACGCCGCCGCCTTCGACGCGCTGCTCAAGCACGCGCGCCAGCACGGCGGCCACTAAGTTCGTCGTGACGGTCTGCGGCCCTCCTCCGTAGGGACAACGCCTAGGTTTTCGTTCGTGAGCTGCATCCTCTGGTACAATACAGACGCACTTGGTGTCGTGGCATCCGTCGTTTAACCCGGTATTTGAACGACTTGCTGTCTTCCCCTTCACATCAACTTTTAGACTTGAAATCCAGAGTAGAAGCGTTGGTGGTGCTGCTTGTCAATATGGCGCCGAAGCGCGCGCGAATCCTTGAACGGTGCGCTGGTGGCCGCGAATTGCCGCTTGCACCTATACGCTCGCTCGTCCATCCAGCGGCCTGACATGGCCACAATCGGGCACATCGAAGCGGGAGCCAACACCGGCGGCTGCATCCACCACCCGCCTCCCCCATTGCCGCTTCAGCCGTCACGGCTGTCGCCATAAAGCCGTTCAGGGCAGTCGACGCCGCCCCATACCCACTTCGAGCTCCTGCGACACGAAAGAATAAAAATCCAGGCGATCGACACGCGAAAATTGCACGTGTGGCGGGCACCTGCCGCCGTCAGGGGAAACGCGTTGAAGTGACGGCGATGCAGACCTGCGAGAGTGAATAGAGTAGTCGGTCCGGTCTCACCATCCCGACGCACCTGCTCTGTCAAAAACCTCCGTCAAGTGATAATCACGCGAGTTTGTATCTCTCGAACACCAGATGGAGCGCGCACACGGCCAAAGGTGCGTCAGGGTGCTGCCTGAAAATTCAAAGTTGAAGCAGGAGATGGCGCTGCCAGCCGGCGCTTTCCCCGCCGCGCCCGCTCTTCCCGGCGCTGCATGGCTCTCGCCACTCGATGCACACGGGTCTCCTCACTTCCCAACTCGCCTCCAAGCGCCAACCCAAGCTCCACCGTCCCTCCAAAGCTCCGGCAGCCCAATCCACAATGCTCTCTCGCTCGCTGCTCCTGCTGTCCGCGGCGATGGCCACGGCCGCGGCCGCCGACTGCGCCACGGCGCCGTACGCGAGCTGCGGGTCGGACGCCGGCACGAGCTGCTGTCCGAGCGGCTACTACTGCCAGCCGTGGAGCAGCGACTACTACCAGTGCGTGCAGCCGCCGGCGCAGTGCGCACAGCAGCTGACCAACGTGGACCTGTACGGCGACGACCTAGCGACGCTGTACGGCCTGCAGCCGGGCGAATGCTGTGCCAAGTGCGCCGCCACGACGGGCTGCAAGGCCTACACGTTCATCAACAGCAACCCAGGCTCGCCCGCGTGCTACCTCAAGAGCGGGCTGGGCACGCAGCAGGCCAAGACGGGCGCCGTCTCGGGCGTCATCAACGGCAGCTCCAACACCACGTCGGCGCCGACTGCGACCCCCACGGCGACCCCCACGGCGACCCCCACGGCGACACCGACGCCGACGCCGACGCCGACATCATCCACCTGCTCGACGGCCTTGTACGCGTCGTGCGGGTCGAGCGCCGGCACCAAGTGCTGCCCGAGCGGGTCGTACTGCCAGCCGTGGAACTCGGACTGGTACCAGTGCATCCCTCCGCCGTCGCGCTGCTCGAAGCAGACCACCGACACGGACTTCTACGGCAACGACATCGCGACGGTGTACGTGAGTCTGCCGTCGCTCTGCTGCGACGCCTGCGCCAACACGACGGGCTGCAAGGCCTACACGTACATCAACAACAACCCCGGACAGCCCGTGTGCTACCTCAAGAGCGCCGCCGGGACGCCCAGCACCTACATTGGCGCCGTCTCGGGAAAGCTCGACTAGACTCCACGCGACCGCGTACCTCCAGTTGCAGCCAGCGGCTGGCTCCACAACTTCATGCATCTCGTTAGTGTCGTGTCCCTAAGCAACAGGAAGTAAATGCATGACCATCCATCCTTACCCTTTGGTGTCGCACCACGTACGTGTTCAGAATGGCAGGAGAAGCTGCGAGGTCGGCACGAGCGCCGTGAGCTTGTACAGGCGTCGGTGGTAGGGCTGCTGGCTGTCGAGTTCACCGCTGAAGGCGAACGCCATGGAGCTGGGCAGCGAGTGGCTGTCCATGCTGCCGCTCGTGGTCGGCGCCGGCACAACGCAGCTGATCTCTGCGTCGAAAGTCTGCTCACCACTCGCAACCAGCGCACTCAACATGCTCGCGACGGCGGATCTGGCGCTCGTTGTCGAGAGCGACAGCGAGGTGCTCGATATGAGCGTCTGCGCGTCGATGTTGCCGACGAGCTCGGTGACCGCGCGGTCATCTGCTTGGACGACGAGGCGCTGGCTGCTGGCGTCCCGCAGCGTCATGTGGAGCGAACGATAGCGCCAGATGCATGGCTTTGGGCCCTTGCCGCCTCGCGGCTCGCAGTTGTTGACGCACTTGCCCACACGGACGTCCTTCTCCATTTCGTTGTCTGCACCTGTTGCCACCTCTCCGTCCTCTTCCACGACGAGCGGGCGGTCGCAGATACCGCAGAATGCCTCCACCAAGCGACGAGCAAGCCGCGGCAAGATGCGGCCGTTGCTGTTGACAGGTTCGTCGAAGTGGATCTGCTCGACGCGTACGTCGCGAAGGATGTGCCGGCCTTCACAAGCGGACACCTCCAGGTCGTCAATGGTGGCGCAGTTCACTGGCGTCTTAGCACTCGTCGCCGAGACAAGTGAGTCGCTGACAAGCCGCTGCTCGAGCGCCATGGCCTCCGGATCGCTCGCCTCGAGACACTGGAGCGTCGTTTGGTCCGTCGTGTTGGCCAGCAGGCGGTTCGACGTCGCGTGGAGACTGATCACGACGCCGGCGATGCGGAACGCGCCTCGGTGGCTCAGCAGCCGCGCCACGGCCCGCTTCTCGGCGTGTTGATCCCACAGGTTGACGACCATCGAGTCGCTCGGGGCGTCCAGCATGACGAGCTCGCACAGGAGCACGCCGTCGAGCTCCGAGTTCACCCGAGTCGGACCATTGGATGTTGTGGAGGTGGAAGAGCGTTCACTGGCTGGTCCCGAGCTCCGGTAACTGGCAGAGCCGCCACCTTCGGCGCCTTGCGGCCTCCTCAGCTTGCACACAACTGTCGCCACCATGTTCTCGCGCAGGTCCTTGATCCTCGTGGCATTGGAGGACGCAGCAGCCGCTGCTGTCGTGGCGACCGAGCGGTCCGCGAGCTCGAACTCGTGCCGGTGCTGTCGGTACCACTCGATCATCGGGTACAAGTCCTGCAGCCGCACGTCGCGCGTGTTAAAATATCGGTCGCGGCGGTACAGCAGTTGCGCGCGCGACGTCTGGGGAGAGAACTGCGCCTCGACGCTGCCGTTGAAGGCTTTAAGCGCGCAGTTGGAGAAGACGACGATGTCTCCGACGCGGATGGCGGCGTCCTGCGGCGCGTGGTCAGCCGCAGGCAGCGTCGGCAGCGCGTCGCCCCAGCACATGAGCTTGAAGAACTGCTTGCTCGGGTCCGCCAGCAGCAGCGCGTGGTACACGGCCACGCGCTGGCGCGCCGCCACCAGCGCGCGCTTCCCCGTCGAGACCTGCTGCACCACCGCCGCGAAGCGCACGGACTGGCCCACGCGCCGCGGCGCCTCCGCCAGCGGCATGAGCTCCATCTTGATTCCGATCGTCGTGATGGAGGAGTGGGTTACACAGTGGTGGGCGAGAGGGTTACGCTGAAGGGTTATGAATGGGGTCATAGAAGCGTCCCAAGTGACAGGAGGATGGGGGATCAAATACACTGGAGTAGTGTGGCAAACACGAGGAATAAGTTGAAGCGAGTGGGTTGTTCCACCTTGTTTTCGGCACGAACCGCCTGGAATACACACCAAATTTGGCCAAATCCTGATCCCGTTGACTTTGAAGTGCAAGGCAAGATACAGTATGGATCGAGAAAGAAGGCACGCGCTTCCCGATGGCATACAAACATTTCGATATTCTCCGCGTCGAGGCCGGCCGCTCCCCTTCAACCCCCTCCCTCCGACCGCCATGCAGACGCTGGCCGACTCCTCTCCGGCGGGCGAGCGCCGCCGCGTGGACGCCGACCTGGTGTACACGACGGGCGCGTCCTGCGCCGACCTGTCGCCGCTGCCCGCGGGCGAGGAGCTCGAGGCGCTGCTGCTGCCGGCGTCGGCGCAGTTCCAGGGCCACGCGCAGCTCGCCAAGGTGGCAGCTTCGTCCTCGGGTGCTGGCTGCGCGCTGTTCCTGGGCGTGGACGGCGCGATCGCGGGCGGCACGGACGCGTTCTCGACGGCGGCGGCACTGGACGCCAAGATGGGCGAGCTGGCGACTGGCAAGGCGCTTCGTGGCGGTCTCGGACTGGATCGCGCGCTCGCACTCAAGCGCGCGACGATCCGCGTGGACGACAAGGCGTACTCGCTGGTGCTGGACGCGACGCCGTCGACCGTGTCGACGGTGCTGACGCTCGGGCAGAACACTGGCGCGTGCGCGGAGGTGCTGACGTCCTCCGACATCCTCGAGCAACTGCTTCCCCAGGCAGTGCATGCTGGCGAGCTACAGGTCTCGTCGCCGTCGAGCAACGCTGTCGAGTCGCCCGCCAAGTGTGTGGTGCAGCTAGACATGCTGGCGCAGCTGGAGGCGACGCTCTCGAACACAGACGCGTTCCAGCTCTTGAAGGACATGGACGCGAAGCTCGGCGCCTTCGTGGACACGTCGGCGGCGGATCTCCAGTCGGCCAACGTGCAGCTCGCGGTGGTGCGACCCACGAGTTCTCCGGTCGCGCAGTCGCTCGCGTCCGCTGGAGCCGGGGCCGAAGCCGACGGCTCGAGTGGCAACGTCGTGTACAACCCACCGTCCACGCAGATGGCGATGAGCATGCTCGTGGGCTTCATGATGCTCACGGCCATGCTGCTCGGCGTCGTGTTCACCAAGAAGCAGCACGACAAGCGCTGCCGTGAGCGCTATGAGCGCGCCAACCGCGCGGCGCAGATCCACCGCGTGACGCTGCGCATGACGCAGCACGTGGAGGAGGACGCCAACGACGAGGAGGAGGACAGTCTTCTCTAGGAGGCGGGTCTTTTTTGTTTGCGCAGGTCATGCGGTGTTGTTGTTTGCAAGTGGAGCTTGGATCCTCCTCCCATCAGTGGAGCGTGTTGGCGAGGAAAGGGTGGAGGTCGTGTCGACTGCATGGTTCCAGGCATGCTAAGGTGACGAGACCAACAACGAAATCGATCATGACGGACTCCTCCCAGGGTCTGCCATGGAGAATGTGCATTGCAGAGTTAATCAGGCCAATATGCAAGTTGGGATCGGGCAGCACCAACCGCTTCAGGACGTGAGGTTGATCGCCACAACCTCTGCTTCGAGCGTCGTCGTCGTCGATTGCTCGTACTCTTGGTCCTCTGGGACTGCAATCAACTTGGAAGACGCAGATACTGGGGCGGGAGGAGCGGTGGTGATAGAGCTGTCACTGCAATCGGTGGCACGCGGCGGCGTGATCGGCTCGGCTTGGAGTTTGTCGATGAGGACGCTGCTCTGTGATACTTTGGCGATGAAAACGGTGGCGCGCGTGCTCCAAGGCGACTGACAGCGGATCAGGTCGCACTTGAACTCGTCCTCGCCTTCGCCACTTTGCCGAGCAATGGGTGTCACGACGCTGCTCACCTCGTCGCAGTCGGCTCCGGCGCTCACAACAAGGCATGCCTGAGCCTTCAAGATCATCTCAAAGTAGTTCTCGCGAGTCTGCACGAAAAACGTCAAGGTCGGACAAGTGTGAGAGAGATGAACGAGCCGCTGCTGCAGTGCTTGCTGCTCAAGAGGGCACGTACCTCCGTTGGGATAACAGAGGCTTCCTCGTTGTTGGTGAGAGACTCATTGGTGTCTTGCGTCTTGCTACCCACAGCGCCGCGCAACGCATGATACGTCAGCACGGCGGTACCACGAGCGCACAGCTTCCCATTCTCAAGCTCCTTCTTCAGCCATTCTGTTTGAAAACCCGCACATCACAGTCAGCAATAATGATCCAGCCACCACGAAGCACGGATTGCTCGACTGTTCACCTTCTTGGTGAGCTGCCTGCTCGGCGAATCTGTCCGAATGGCAAAGGAACGACGAGTTCAACACGATGAACTTCATGCCACTGAGCCTACAGGTGATTCATCATGTCAGTAGCGTTCAGCGGAGAGTAGCTTGGCTTTCAGCCTCGGATTGAGCAGGCTCGTACCAAAAGCTGAACCACGAGTCGCCAAAGTTGGACTCGTAGGTTGTCAGCGCTGGTGAGCTGCAATCAGGAGGGCCGACGGAGTCCGGTCCAGGAACAAGCACCTGCGATCAGCAGCAAGTGTGCGTTAGAATCGCATGATGGTTGTTTCGCCGCCTTCAGATGCGTACGAGCCGGATGTCAGCGTCGATCTCATTCACAAGATTCTGGAAAGCAGCAACTTGATCTTGATAGCAATGCTGGTCTGGCAAAGCATTCACGAACTCGCCAAGGATGGCAACAAACGCCGGCCGTTTCCGGTTCACGATCGCAATGGCTTGACGGAATTCTCTTGCTTCTGTCTCCCACGTGGACCCGCCTCGGTTGTCCACCTCTGTTGATGCTGCAGCACTGCCTAGGCGGGGTCCGGACAGCTTTGATGCAGCAGACGATGCAAGTTAGGGATCTACACGCGTGAATAGCGATGCTACCAATTACCAACCTGCATGAACGAGAAGTTGTCGTTCCACTGATTCTGCAAGTCGTGCGATAGCCCAACATACTTGTGGTCTGCGGCGTAGCGACAGCGACCCTGAGCTGCCGTTGCGAAGAAGCGTGGATAGATGCCTATTGCGTCAACAACACAAGCTCGAGTGAATAAGCACCACGAAGCAAGGTCCTTAGAGTTGCGCCGCAAAGGCATGACGTACCTGGGAGGTGAAGCACCTGCTTGCGCTTCAAAATGTGCATGAGCAAGCTCTTTTCCCGTGGATCAAGCGCAGAAATCCTGGCCTGGATCGTGTCGGTTGGTCCAAACTCTATCGAGCGCGATGTGCGCTGGCGAGCCTTCTCGAACTGCTCGAGGTCCTTCACAAGCGTGAACAGCTCGGGCCCTCCGCAAAACCGAACGCTGGGTTTGGTAGCCGTCATGTGGTTCGCGAAGTCGACTCCCTTGAAAAAGGGGTGAGCTGTGGACGGTCAGCCAAGAGCCGAATCCTGTTAGAGTGTGAACCGTTGTGTGTCCCAGCGTGCGAGAACCCTCACCTTTGATCTGGTGGATATCCGGGCGACTCATGGGATCCGGCTGGAGCAACCTGACGATCAAATCACGGGCGTCCTCCGATATAAACTCTGGAACGTGGACGCTGCCGTCTTGCACGCGCAGGAAAGTCAAGTAGGCGCTTCCACCACTGAACGGAGTCTCTCCCGTCAGGAGTTGGTACATGATGCACCCGACAGCCCACAGGTCGCTCGCGGTCGTGGCTTCCTTGTTGTCGATCACCTCGGGCGGCATATACTCGGGTGTCCCGACAAAGTTGGGTCCGTTGAGTGCCGTGTTCGCGAGGTTCTTTGCCGTGCCAAAGTCGATGAGTCGAATGTGTCCGTCGCCCTTGCACACGACCATGTTCTCGGGCTTCAAGTCGCGGTGCAAGATGTGACTTGCGTGCATATACTCGACTGCGTTGACAACGTCGGCCAAGTAGAAGCGCGCAAGGTCCTCGTGCAGCGCCATCTGCCGCCCCTCGGAGATGAGTTGCTCCAGCAGTTCGCCCCCGTCCAGCAGCTCGAGCAGGAAGTAGAGGTTCACATCGTCCTACACCGCACGGAGGGATCAGTTGTCAGACGTACTAGAAGTGTAACGTGTCTGCAGCCAGCGCCACGCACTTGGAAGGTGTGGTACAGGCGGATGATGTTGGGGTGGCGCAGCTGGTTGAGCACGTCCTTCTCCATGTTGATCTCGTTGAAGATGTTGGGGTGGCGGATGCGCAGGCGCTTGACGCGCGTCTTCTCGATCGTCTTGAGCGCGAACGCCTCGCCCGTCGCGCGGTGTGTCGCGCGCACGATGCGCGAGAAGTTACCCTCGCCCAGCGACGCGCCGAGCGAGAAGTCGCCGATCGCCGGCTTGTCCGCCGACACTTTCACTGCCGCAGCCACGGGACACACGTCAGCGCCACCGATACCAAGCTCGCACGCACCAGCAGAGGACCCGGACGCGGACGTACCGCTCATGGCGACGGCGGCAGCAGAGGCAGCGGAGGCGGCAGCGGAGGCAGCGGCGGGAATGGAGGCGCGCCGCCCTTTCCTGCCGAATACTGGTTGGTTTCCCCTGCTTGTGACCTTGAAGAGCAAGAACGCAAAAAAATCGAAAAAAATACATATAAGCATGTGGACCACATGGATTTTGGCGGTTATCGTCTGGTCGTGGGGCGTAAACGTGGCGTGGCGCACACCACGGATACGGCCAGCTGCTCTTCGCTTCAATCTGGCCCAGCCGCCGCGCTCAGCGGCTCGAGACGACGCTCGGCTCA
>JAADYB010000323.1:0-25263 GCA_023338075.1 Phytopythium litorale
CCCGTCCGCAAACGCGCGTTTGTACTGGCCTAGCGTGAGCGTGTCAAGCCACCGGCCGACGTCCGCGACGCTCCACCCAGCGATCTGAAGCGGCTGCTGCCCCGGGAAGCTCCCGGGAGGAGCGTTTGGCTGGAAGCCTCCAAACGGAGAGCCCATCGACGGCATCCCCGTCGCAGGGTCGACAGACTGCGGGCCACTCGTCGAGTACTCTGGCCAGCGCTTGTTGGACACGACGGCGGCGCTGTCAAGCGTCATGTGGTGCGCGCCGATTTTGCGCATGGCGCGCACCATGTTCATGCTGCTGAAGTACGTCATGGACATGGACATGAAGCCGAACTTCATCATTGTCTCGGTCGACTCCATGAGCGAGTTGGCCTCTTCGCGCTGCTTGGGCGTGAACGCCGAGCTCGCGTTGGACACCGCGGGGTGGACACTGCCGCTGTTTGCGCTCGCCCTCGTCGGCGCTGGCGTTGAAGATCCCAGTGAGGACCCAGTCGTGAACGGACTCTGCCCACCAATAAGTGGACTGCCGAACGCGCTGTCCGACGGACTACCAGCGCCGGACGCGACCAAGTCGAGAGCGAGCTGAGAGCGCGTCTGCTGCTTCTGCTTGATGCGCGCGAGCTCCTGCTGCTGCTCCTCCAGCAGCACCACGAGCTTGCGCTCGAGCGCCTTGAGCTCTTCCTCCTTCTGCAACCGCTCGCGGTCCAGCTTGGTCAGCTTCTCCTCCATGTGGCTGAGCGCCTCGCGTCGCTGCGCGATCTGCGCGAGCATCTGCGCGAACTCCCGGTCGAGTCGCATCTTCTGCTCACGCAGTTGCCACTTGCCCTTCTCGTCCAGGTTCTTGGCCAAGCTCTCGGTCTCCACCTGGCTCAGCGCGTGCATCTCGGTCTCGAGCAGACGGATGCCCTCGTCGAACTCGCAGATCTCCTTAAGCACGAGCTCTGCCTGGCGCTCCACCTCCTGCTTGTCGCGCGCGAGCAGCGCCACCTCGCTCTGCAGCTTGGTGCCGAACAGCTTGTACTCGAGCAGCATCTGCTTGCCGAATGCGATGCCCTGCGACTGCGTGCGCGAGAAGAGCAGCTTGTCACGCTCGCGCTCGAACCGTCGGCGGCCGACGTGCCCGCGGAACACGCGCTGGATCGTGGTGGCTGCGTTGCGGCGCCTCCGCTGCGCGAACAAGCGGCGCACGGCCAGGAACCGCCGGATCTCTCGCTGGATGCGACCCGCGGACTCTCTGCGTAGCGTGCGGATACGAGAGGCGAGCTGCCGAGCCAGCCACCCGCGCACGATGCGCTGCATGTCGACGGCGGCCAGGTACTTGCGCATGCGGTCGCGGAACGAGTCGCGGCCGAGCTTGCCTCGCCAGTGGCGCTGCAGCAGCCGCGCGGCCCAGTCCTCCTTCTTCATGCCCTTGTACTTGCGGCGCGCGATCTTGGCACGCCACATGCGCTGCAGCAGGACGGCGCAACGCTCTCGGTTGATCTTGACGAGCAGCATGCGCGCCGCGAAGGCCCGGACGGCGCGCTGGATGACGACGGCCATCTGGTTCATGCGCTGCAGACGCTTCTGGTTGCGCCGCACGCGCCAGCCCATGTACTCCTTGACCTCCGGCAGCAACGTGCTCACTGGGACGCCGCCCGGGTAGATCTTGCTGCCCTGGCCGACCTTGTAGATGACGTTGGCGCTCAGCCGCTCGAACGCCGGCGTGGTCGGGTCCCACGCCGCAGGCGAAGCGGTCGCAGTCGCCTTGGACGGACTGGCGATGGGCTTGTCCGGCGTGTCAGTGGCGGTGAACACCACCTTCTTCTTGGTCGACTCACCCACGACAGCTTGCTGGTGAGCAGTCCACTTGGATGCTTGATCGCTGGCGGTGCCAGCGGAGGAGCCAGGAGGAGCTCGCGACGCTCCCGACGAGGAACTCGGACGCTTCGAGTCGCTTTGGTGGGCAGCAGGCACGGTCTGGCTGACCGTCGTGAGCACGCGGTCGATGAACCGGTCCTCAAAGTTGCTGCCGCGCACTTCTCCTGGGCCGGACCTGGCCTTGTCCGGCGACGCTCTCCGCCGATCGGCGTCGACGCTGGAGGCAATGCCGCCTTCGCTCTTGCCGTGAGGAGCGTCGTGCACCTCGTGAAACCCCGTGACGAGCTGCTCCAGCAGCAAGAGCACGTCCGACTTGCGCTCCTGCAGCACTTCGTGGCCGCTGGCGAGCCACAGCACGCACGAGCGTCGCTGGCGCTTGCCCATGTCAACCGGTCGGCGCGCCAGCACTTTGCCGATCGAGTCGACCATCTCGAGCTTCCCGCGCTCGAGCAGCGCCTCGATCTGCTCGTTGGAGCTCACGAGCGCGTCCTGCGTCGAACACACGTTGATGACCGGCATTCGAAGCCCTCGCTGCGCTAGCTGGTCACGCAGATCGCGGTGCGCGAGCGCGCCAGAACACAGCGCGGCGCGGCCGTCGAGCGTGATGGGGTTCAACACCGCCGTGTACAGGTTGAGCGCCATGGGTGTCGTCACGCGCGCGAGGTAGGTCGGCGAGAAGAGAAACCGCGAGTGGAAGTAGACGGGTAGGTCCGGTCGAGAAGCCGGCGTGCACGCGAACACCTTGAGGCAGTCGTGGAGGAACTGCGCGAGCTTGGTGTCCACGAACGAGAAGGCGTTGAGGAGCACCAGCGCGCGCGTGTTGGCGTCGAGCGGCGGCGAGTGCGTGCAGAAGGCAGTCGCGATGCTGCCGCCATTGCCGATCCCCACGAGGTAGTACGGCGCGTCCCGCAGTAGCCGCTTCCGGCCCCCGTCCTCGCCTCCGTCTCGACTCACGTGCTGGAGAAGCGCGTGGAGGCACTGCGCGTGGTAATCGTTGTTGAGCAGCGCGCCGCGGCGCCAGGTCGTGTACGCCTGGCCCGGATAGTTCCAGAGCAGCACCTGCGCGGACCCATTGTACTTGGCGATGATCGGTTGCAGCAGGATCTGCAGCCGCTCCCACGTGTCGAACAGGTCGTGCACGACCACGAGGTTGAAGAACGTGTTGTGCTTGACGGACGCGGGCTGCAGGCTCGGGTTCCCCATGACGCAGTACGGGATGGAAGTGGCCGCGTCCAACTGGAACGTCCCGTGCACCAGGTCCTCGCGCGCGTTCAGGTCGACGAGGCCGGGCATGGCCAGCACGCTCGCAGCCTCGAGGCGCGTCTGATGACGGCGGCGCTGCTGTCGGCGTCGCTCCTGCGTCTCCATCTTGGCGCGCTCGATCGCCTCCGTCGCGGCGTCGACCGCGTTGTTGCCGGTCGGTCTATCCGTGGAAGCTGCAGTCAAGTGGGCGAGCGCCGCATGGACGGTCCGGCTGACCGACTCGCGGTTCACTGGCTTGCCGATGCAGCCGTCCATGCCGCAGTCTCGGTACAGCTGCAGGTCCTCCTTGGCGATCGAGGACGTCACACAGATGATCGCAGACATGGACGGCCGCTTGGTGCTGCCGCCGATCGTGACGCTCTGCTGGACTTGGGACGCTCGCAGCACCTTGGCGAGCTCGAGACCGCCGAGTTCCCCGGTCAGCTCTCGCTCGACCAACACGACGTCGTAGAAGCTCTCTTGTGCTGATCGGAGGGCGTTTGTGCCGTCGGCAGAGCTCTCAATGACGAGTCGAACGGAGGAATTGGACCCGGAGAGTTGCTGCATTGCCTCGAGCGCGAGGTGGAGATTGTTCAACGTTGGGGTGTCCGAGCACACGAGCAGGACGCGAGCAAGGACTGCCGTAGCAGCTGAAGGTTTGGACCGCATCCGACTTGTGGAGATCGATCTGGTCGTGATCGTAGCGTCCGAGCTGCTCTTGGCTGTGGTCTGAGCCTCGCGGAACAGGCGGCCTTCCTCCAACGCTGGGTCGTGGATGCGCTTGCTCTCTCCTCGGAGGTATCGCTCGACACCCACAACCTTGTCACGTGATTCAATGCGCTGGCGGACGGGCGAGTGGGTCGTCGGAGACGTCACGGCGGCTGGGGAATTGATCTGTGGCGAAGCATTCAGTGCTGGGAGTGTGAGGCTGCTGCTCTTGTCGGATGCTCGAGGGAGGGACGGCATGCTGGCCGTGTGTCTCTGTCTGCCGTCCATCGGTTGGCAATCCGCATCGACTGATCCAGCGGCGTCTTCTTTGGGAGAGCACAAGGCTGGGAGCGATGACATCGAGTTACTTGTTGAGAGCTCGACACCTTCGTCTTCTCGTCCTGCGACTGCGGGGTCGCTGTCACCGGTGCGATCGCCGCCCTTGTCCGGCCCGCTTTGGCGCTTGCGCAGGTACAACATCTCCTTGTCTGCGACTCGTTGGTCGATCTGAGCCGCCCACTGCTGCTCCAGCTCTGCACGATGCTTGCTCTGCTGCCTCGCCCTGGACTCTTCAGTCTTCTTGTCGACGCCTCCAGCCACCGCCCCCCGCGCCATGTCGAGCAGCGAGTAGATGGCGTAGCAGTCGCCGCAGACGCGCACCTGTCGGTAGTAGTTGGCGACGCCGTCCAGCTCACCGTAGACGCGCGTGCGCGAGCCTTGGCGCAGCTGCTGGGCCGCTGTCGAGTCGAGTAGATGCGATTTCTTGCGCCTACGAGGCTCGCGGCCGCCTTCCCCTCCATCACTCGGGGCGTCGTGGTACTTGTTGGCGCGGTCATGGGCTGCTAGAGCCGACAGCAGGTGCTCCTTGTTGCCTCGGGCGAGCGCGATCGACTTGAAGGTGATGACGCGCAGACCTTCATCAGTCGTCGCAGCCTGCTCCGCGCCACTCACTCGCTTTGCGATCTCCGAGGACGCCAGCAGTTGAGCCACGTTGTCCGGTAGAGTGGAGGCCTCGTCCAAGGAAAAGAGCAGCTGGAGTGCATTGGTCAGAGTCTGGGAGCTGCGGCGGATGCTGCTGGCGTCTCCGCCTCGCACACTACGCAGCTCCAGGCCGCAGAAGTCGCCGCTGCACTTGAACGGCGTCGGGTACGACGTCGCAGCGGATGCAGACTCGCTCTTGCTGTTGGTGTTGCCTGGCGCGCGGCTCTTCCTGCGCTTGGCGGGCGTCGATGCTGCAAATTCTTCGGTTGGGGGCGATGGCTCACTGCTCAGGTTCGTGGACAGGTTGAGCTGCTCTCCGTTGCTGGTGGAAGGTGATGCGTTCGGCTCGCACTCGCCTCCGTTGCCCGTGTCGGTCGTGGAGCTGTCGCTGCCGCCGTCCTCCTCCCTGGACGTCATTGCCGTCAGGCGTGGAGGCCGCCTGGTGTGGGGCAGAGCCTGCGTGGTGGGCCAGCGCGCAGGTTGGTGGCGGCATTCAAGGCGGGTGAGCCCATGCGTGCTGCAACCTAATTATAGCAGCAACTGTGACACCGCGTGTATCTTTGGACGGCGCGTCAACTGACCGAGTTGATGCCATGTGCCACTCCGCTCATCCGCCAGAGCCTGGTCAGTGGCGGCCCAAGACGACAGCCTGCTGCTGGGTTTGCCTGGTTCATCTCCCCAGCATCTCCGTCATGGACGCCACGGGTTGGACCGCAGGTGATCCGTCGGAGATGGGAACGAGCCGAGTCAATCCAGCATCCCGGGCCGATCTGAATCAGCCACAGCGACTCCGTCACGTCAGGGGTCCGCACGTGGACCGCAGTGCAGTGACGCCCTCCCGCATTCGCGATGCTCCTTCAACTCGCGGGACATACACCAAACAGTGGTCTACCGTGGTCCAGGGCATTTCCCAATCGCAGTCCCAGGGTCCAGCTCGGTGGGTGAGTTCCTGGACGCTGGACCGTGGACCAGTTCGTGGTGGATCCCAAGGCGAGAGAACTGCGTGCATCGCCATCCTCCTCCACCCATTCGCTGGCGTCGGCAAACTGGTTGGCGACCGGCAGAAATGCACTCGGCGGGCTGTGCGAAATTCCCCCCTTGCGCTCGATTTGATCCCGCGGGAGCGTCCAACCCTTGCTGTCGGCTCACTGTGGCACTGCCCGCCGCTCCCACGTTGGCGCCTGACACTGCGGCGCATCGAGACCCCGTGAATGGATGGCCTCGCATCTGGAGCGTCTCGGCGTGAAATATCAGGGCATGCTGCTGCTGAGCCCGCTTGAGTGTTACAGCCTGCCGTCGGTCGCCCTGGATTCGGTCGCTGTTCTCCGTTGCTTGTCCATTTCCTTGATGCGCATGGCGCTGTCGTACGCGTTGCCTGTCCTCTGTCGCGATCTCTCTGCATGGCGAGAGTTCATGCACACGGTGAATCACACAGCAGGGTGTCGCCCCCACGGCGCTCTCATCTCCGCTGAGGGGATGGATGAACGGTGTCCACCACGAAGCGCGACCAATCCCAGAGCGAGCCACCATGGGAGATGATCCGGGAGCGACGGTGCGGCGAGCGCATCCAGCTGGTGCCATCCGACCAGAGTCACGCTCGCTCGCCCCAGTTGGGTGCGCACCGAGCCTCACACTAGCAGCACCGCAGCGTGCAGCATCGGGCTCGAAGCCTTCGGTGGCGAACACTAACTCGCACGGCCAGTCCGTGGTGAGCATTGGGATGGTCAGGCATCTTGCATGGCGTTGATCTGATTCAGCATTGGATCAGTCAAAGCCACGATGAACAGTAATCCGCGGCAGTGGAAATGGACAGTAATCGCTGTCGATGGAGGAAGAGCATAATCCTGTGCGTCGCGTCGGTGTCCGCGACGAAACCACTTGCTCCCGCGTAAGTTGACGTTGCACTCGACGCGATTTCCGACCGCAGAGAAGAATCCACCAGCCGCGGCCTTTGTGCAAGTGAAAGCGAGCTTCGCGCGGCCAGGAAGGGATCGGGGAGTCGTCATTGCTGCCATGGACGGTTCAACCAGCTGGCGCCTCGACGAGTCCACGATGGATCCCAGAGGCTCTCTTTGTCCACCCGGCGGGAGCAGTTCCCGTCCGTCCAAAGCATGCCATACCACCACCCGCAGGTCGCGTCTCGCGTCTCGGGCAGGCGCTTGTCCATGTCGGTCGTCTGATCTGACGCGCGCTCTGTGCTTCTGGGTCCGACGACAACATGCGAGCCTTGAGTGCTGCCACCTCGCGATCCAAACTTGATCAGGAGGGGACGGTGCTTTGTCTTCGCCCTTTCCGCGGTACCTCGGAAGAGTGTCCACCTCTATGGCCGAGCGTCACCTCTTGGTGCACAAACGGGGATCCCGAGTCTCACTCCTGCGCAAAACCGGTCCATCGAGGCGTGGCGAGCAACCATCTGGCGACGCTCCGGGCGACTCGGCGCACCTTCCCCGCCCGCCTTCCGTGCTGAAGTGCAGCCTGGGATCTTCCGCCTCAAGCAAAGCGCTCGCCCGCCCGTTCGCGAGCGGACGACGGCGCTCTGCACAGTGGCACCGCATGCCCGGTGGCGCCAGGCACGCCCTTCCCGCAAAGACGGGCCGCGCGTCACGGCAATGCGCGCGAGTCGCGCGTGGCCAAGGCAGATGCGGCTCCCCGCCTTCGTTCGTGACACCTGTCAGCGACTGACAGCCCGTGTCTTCTTCCCGACTTCTTGTTCGCCCCTCTCTCTCTCTCTCTCTCTCTTATTCGCCTCGAGCTTGGCTTCCCGCTGACTCCTTCCCGCCCACCGCCGGCCCTTTACCCGTCGAGATCCCGTCGCGAACGGCGCTCTTATCTCTTATCCCCCCCCGAGCCAATGGTCCCGCGCAATGGTCGCCCGCCGTCCTCGTGAGCCTCGCCATTCCGCAATTTGCCGGCGCTCCGAGCCGCAGATTACCGCTCTCCGCGCCTCGACCGAGCTCCGCTGACAGCCACGCAGGCAGCCATGCACACGCCGGGCTCGACGAACCACCACGGCGGGTTCGACCCGTTCGACAAGGGCTCGCCCGCGGCGTTCCCCAAGCTCGAGGAGTCAAACGGCCGCCGCCGCCGCTGCGGGGGCCACCTGTGCGCCAACCTGCTCATCGGCTTCGGCGTGCTGCTCGTGGTGCTCGGCATCGGCTACGGCGCCGGCATGCCCGCGTACGTCAACAGCGCCGTCAACACGCAGGCCACGACCTGCACGGCCGAGGACGCCGACAAGACGGCCTACACGGACCCGTACAGCGACTGCGACGACTGCTCGCCGTACTACGTCTCGGTCTACATGATGAACGCGACCAACGCGGAGGAGTACCTGGCGGGCACGACCACGACGCTCCAGGTGCAGGAGATGGGGCCGTACGTGTACCGCCGCCGCGAGATCAAGCTGAATGTGACCTTCGACGACAACTACCGCGTGAGCTACAAGAAGTACACGTACCACTCGTACGAGTCGTCGCTCAGCTGCTCGGGCTGCTCGGACGCGGACGAGGTCACGACGTTCGACGCCGGCTACATGAGCGTCATCTCGAGCACGGGCGGCGAGTTCAACCTGCTGGCGGCCGTGGCCCAGGGCTCGTTCGGCGCCGACTACAACACGACCGAGCTCGTGGCCACCGTGGCCCAGTACGGCCCGCAGATGATGCGCTGGATGAACGGACTCAACTCGCTCAACGCCGAGGCCATGAAGACCGTGACGGCCGACAGCGCCGTGCTACTCTTCCTCGCCAGCGGGCCGGCCGCCATCGCCGACCTGGACCTCTCGGGCTTCGCCTACAACGGCCTGTTCGTCACGCGCACCGTGTCCCAGTGGGCTCTCGGCTACCCGAGTCTGCTCGCGGGTCTCGTGCTCGGCTCCAGCTACGTCGGCTCGTGCGTTGGCGCCGTGAACGAGGCGTGCGCGAGCTGCACGGGCGACGCGTGCACGGCCATCGCGTCCACGTGCGCGTCGTGCGCGACTGGTGCTGCCGTGGTGGCGGCCAACAACATCACGTGCGCCGCCGTGGAGGCCATCTACGCCGCTACGTACGGCGAGACGGAGGCCGCGAGCTTTGTGGCGACCACGTGCGGCCTGTGCGAGACGTACGGCATCTGCGCCATGCCGCTGCCGGGCATCGCCGAGTCGTCGGGCATGAACTACACGTCCACGGCGCCGGACGAGTCGACGCTCAACACGTACGTCCAGCGCACTGGCTGCGACGACCTGAGCCACATCGGCGAGTACGAGGAGTACGACGGCGCGACGACCAACCCGGTGTGGGTGGCGCTGGACGAGCGCCGCAACCCGACGCTGGCCGAGCTGATCGCCTTCTCGTCGTACGCCGACTGCAGCAACCCGACGGCCAACCTCACGTGCTTCAACGTGTCGGGCACGGACGGCACGGGACTCAAGCCCGCGGGCGTGTCCATCACGGGCTTCGCGGACGAGCCGACGGCTTCGTCCTTCAACTCGTACCTGGGACCGGCTGAGATGTCGATCCTCATCGAGAGCTTCGACGAGGAGGTCGACTACTCGGGCGTGTCACTGCACCGCTTCGGCACGCCGGACGACATCTTCGTGGCCACGAGCGAGAACGCGTACCTGGGCACGGGCTACCCGGTGGACGGCCTGCAGCCGCTGGCGTTCGTCACGGGCATCCTGTCCTTCATCTCGGGTCCGTTCTTCGTGCACGGCGACGCGTCGCTGTATGAGAACGTCGAGATGACCAACACGAACGGCACGGCCATGACCGTGGCCGAGCTGTACGAGAGCGACGGCACGACGCTCAAGGCGGCGTACAAGGAGGCGTACGGCACGTTTGTGGACATTGACGCGGGCACGGGCAAGACCATGCGCGCGTTCAAGCGCTCCATGGTCTCGTACGCGCTCGGCGCGTCGGTGACCAACTCGTCGCTCTCCATGAGCGACGTGCTGTGGCCGGGGCTGGCCGTCAACATCGTGCTGCCGACCTACTGGGCCCAGGAGAACGGCCAGGCCAAGGACTCGCTCATCGACACGTACAAGAGCACCGTGACGCTGCTCAAGACGTTCCTGCCCGTCATGATCGTGCTGCTCGTCGTGGGCGTCGCCATGGTCGGCGGCGGCTTCTTCATGCGCCGCCGCACCAACCAGAAGATGCGCGGCCACGCCAGCAGCGTCATCTAAGCGGTCTGCTGCAAGTTATAAGCCGCGCTCGTCGCGGGGGAGCGAGGCCGGCGGCGAGCGAGTCGAGTCGAGTCGAGTCGAGTCGAGTGCATGGCATGCGTGCCTACATTGCCTGCGTGCTCCCCGTCGGAGGCGGAGCTGTACTTTGGAGGGAAGCCATTGCTGTGAATAAACTGTCGCTTTCCCGTGCTTGATCCTCGTTTCGGTGCCCGTCATCCCGACAGGCTCGTCCTATGCAGCATTGGTGTTGCCTGAGAAGTCGACAAATGTCGGTCGCTCTCTCGGCCCATGTCGTGCCACGCACAGTGAGCTTGCCCAGAAGCCTTGACGACCTCGCTCGTGCATGGGCAAGAAAGAGAGCGCTCGCTAAGCAAGTCGTCTTGGACTGGTCGACAAAGCCTCTGGTCACACTCCGCGTTCGCTGGCCGGCAACTGCGAGTCTGGAGCACCGCACTCGACAACTAACACCTCGCATGAAGGATGTGTGGCTGGCTCCATGTTTGTCAGGATTGTAATGCACACGGCACTTTGGGACGTCGCGGACGTCTCAGTGAAGGGCATGGAAGTCTCAGCAGAGGGCATGGAGAACCGTAGTGCAAACGACTGGTGCTGAGACCGCCGCAGCCAGCCGCCGCAGTTCGATGCGTCAGTTGGTGGCGCAGTTCGTGTGTTGCAGCAGTGAAGTGGGAAGAACAACATCTGCGTGTTTTTGAAGACAGCACACGCGTTGCTCGGTTGCTGTTATTTGCTGTGGCTGCCTGTCACCTCGTGCTCCTCGTGCTTCCAGACGATGAGCATGTCAGCGCGTGAGATCGCAACAAAGTTGAGGACGATGATCCTGCGGGTCTGCTGTGCTTCCGCCCTCACACCTGGCAGGTCCCCAGGAAGGCGTCGCTTCCGTTGCTCGTCCTGCGCTCGTGGAGATCTCGTCGCATGCTCACCGGCGGGCGTCACTGATCGGTTGTCATTGGTGCTGGCTTCAAGTTGAAGCCGTTCAAGTACCGATCGATAATCGGTATGGTACCGCCGATACCGAATACTCTGGAAGCAACCCTTCTCATACCGGTTTAGTTTACCGGTATGATTACATGAGCCCGACCATGTCATCGGCCTCGAAGAAGCGAGCAGATCGGATCGAAGAAGGCGGGCGGGACGGCCATGTCGGACGACGAGGAGGAGTACGAGTTCGACTACAGCGATGAGGACGAGGACATGGAGGACGGGGAGGCGGACCTGCACGTGCAGATCGAGAACCAGTACTACGTGGCCAAGCAGCACCTGGAGGGCGACCCGCCGGACCGGCGCGCGGCGCTCGGCGCGCTCGAGCAGGTGCTGGCGCTCGAGCCCGAGCACTCGGACTGGGGCTTCAAGGCGCTCAAGCGCATCGTCAAGCTGCTGTTCGAGCTGCAGCAGCACGCGGACGCCATGCGCCGCTACGAGCAGCTGCTGGGCTACACGCGGTCCGCCGTCACGCGCAACGTGGGCGAGAAGGGCATCAACTCGATCCTCGACTTTGTCTCGACCAGCAAGGTGCGTTGCGCCGCGTCGCAACTGCGCTGCGAGGTGGTCCAGGACGCTGAGGTAGTGATGGTCGTGATGGCGTCCGGCCAGCAGAACTGGGAGATCCTGCAGCGCTTCTACGAGACGACGCTGGAGACGCTCAAGGAGGCGCGCAACGAGGTGCGGACTGCCGTTGCTTGTCGTTGGGATGCAGTCCTTGGGGGCTGATGCGGGCTGCGTTGTTATGCCAGCGCCTCTGGTTCAAGACGAACCTCAAGCTGGGCAACCTGCTCTACGAGATCGGCGACTTTGCGCGGCTCAACAAGGTCGGTGTGACTGGATGAGGTGCTGCGTGCGAGCGAACGGGTGGGTACTCACGATTGCTGGCGGGGTGACAGATCATCAGGGACTTGTTGTCGTCTTGCGAGGATGAAGACGGCGACGATGGCGTGAAGAAGAACAGCCAGGTGCGCTTCTCGATCGAAGGTTTGAGCTTGGGGCGATGGAGTGGTGGTGAGAGGTCTCACGGCGTTGATCTTGATCGCGTCGGCTGGCCAGCTTCTCGAGGTGTACGCGCTCCAGATCCAAATGTACACGTCGCAGAAGGACAACAAGAAGCTCGCGTCCATCTACGAGAAGGCGCTGCGCACCAAGTCCGGCGTTGCCCACCCTGTGCGTAGCATGGAGCGTTGTCCACGCTGCGATCCCCCTCGTCTATCGCCGCGCTGACTCGTGTTGCGTGCTTGTGGCCGCAGAAAATCATCGGCGTCATCCGCGAGTGCGGAGGCAAGATGTACATGATGCAGGTATGACAGAACGGCATCCATGCGTCTCTCCTCTGTCAGCGAAGCGCTCATGCGTGTGGTGGTGACCGAGCAGCGCGACTGGGACAAGGCCCGGAGCGACTTCTTCGACAGCTTCAAGAGCTATGACGAGGCGGGGGAAGCGCGGCGCCTGCAGATCCTCAAGTACCTGGTGCTGGCCAACATGCTGAGCGAGTCGCAGGTGAATGTGTTCGACTCGCAGGAAGCCAAGCCGTACGAGAAGGACAAGGAGATCGCGGCCATGACGAAGCTCACGGACGCGTTCCTGCACGACGAGATCAAGACGTTCGAGCAGGTGCTGAGCCGCAACCAGGACGCCGTCATGGCGGACCCGTTCATCAAGCACCACATCGACCGGCTGCTGCGCACCATCCGCAGCAAGGTGCTGCTCAAGATCGTTCGCCCGTACCGCAAGATGGACACGCGCTACATCGCGCGCGAGCTGAACGGTATCTCTGTCGAAGAGGTCGAGTCGCTGTTGTCGGCACTCGTGCTGGACCAGAAGATCCAGGCGCGCATCGACCAGGTGAACCACACGCTAGTGCTGCTGGACCGCAAGCCCGAGGAGAAGTTCCAGGACGCCATCCAGGTGTGGTGCGACGCGCTCGAGAAGTTCCAGGGTGCCACCATGGACCGGCTCGTCCTTGGCATGTGAGAGCGCGTAGCGTTGTGGTCAACGGCATTGGTCAATGGCATTGGTCAATGGCATCAACCTCGAGTGGGTCGAGTCGGATCAGCGGTTCATTGTGGTATTCACATTTACACATGCGTCTCCTTCGTCCTCGGGGTGGCGCCGAGGGAGGAAGGGGGACTGGAGAACCGCGCTGCGAGTCTTCTCGCTGTCTACTTGGAAGGGCACGCCTCGCCAGTCCCTCGTCGCTTTGATCGGGTGACTGGATCGGTTGGAGCATCCGCGCACATGGTCAAAGGTTCGTGGCGGTGACTCAATACGTAAATGGCTGCTTGTTGTTGTCTTCGTCGCGTTTGTCTTCACGGACGAGTCTGCTCGCTAGTTTCGCCGTTGATCGGGTGGCCGGACTCAGCACTCCAATACTTCCTTTGACGAATAAAACTCAATCATCTGGCGCGCCTCGCGCGCTTGCCGCGCTGCAAGCCGCCACGCGCTGCCGATGCACAGCACGGACCAGACCGACCAGCAGAGGCAGAAGCGGAAGCCGATGCGGTACACGCAGGCCTCGTCGCAGAACTCGAAGTAGCCGCCCTTCTCGCCCTCCTTGGAGATGACCCAGTCCATGATGAGCCCGGTCAAGTACGGGGAGAGCGAGTAGCCGAACAGGTTGAACACCATGACGGAGAAGGACGACGCGAGCGCACGATGCGCCGCTGGCACCACCGAGATGAAGATCCCCGTGCATGCTGGCAAGATTGAGCCGCCGAAGAACAGCAGCAGCCACAGAAAGCCCGCCGTGATGTACACGTCCTGGAAGTACGTGGCGCCCGCCCCGATACCGAACGCAGTGAGTCCCAGAACCATGCAGATGCCGAGCGCCTTCGCACGCTGCTCGACGCCAATGTACCCGCCGCACCGGTCGATGAGCCATCCGCCGAAGAAGACGCCGAAGATCGGACCGGTGCCGGCAACGAACACAAAGAGCGCGTTCACCAGGTACTTGGACGCGTGCAGCGACTTGATCATGAAGATGGTGCTCCAGTACTGCACGCCCGTGACGACGAAGTAAATAGTCGTAAGCCCCATGACGATGAGGAGGAACACGGGGATGTGGAAGAGCTCGTAGATGCCGTCCAGGAACGCTCCCTGCTCGAAGTCTTCGTCCATGAACTCTTCGTCGAAGATCGACGCCTCCAGGTAGCTGCGCTGCGGGGACTTGATCGGGGTCAGAGCCGTGTCCATTGCGCCGTATGTCGACGACGCCGCAGTCCGCAGCTTCTGCGATGACGGTGCAATGCGAGAGATCGCTACAGTCGTCGCCGCAGGGGGAATTGAAGCTTCGCCAGGCTCTTGATGGCTCGAACTCCGCTTCAGTTCCTCGTTTTCCAGCTCTGCTGCGATGTCCATCATGGATTGCCCGCGCTTGTTCATCATGCTGCGGCGGAGCGACGAGGAGCCCACGTCATTGTCGGGCAGCCCGAAGTGGTACTGCTGCTGGTTCTGGTGCAGCTGCCGCAAGCCGCGCTGGCTGGAGCTTCCATACATGGCAGCGCTCGCGAGCAGCGCGTCTTCTTCGTCGTGGCGAGTGGAGCGCGTGCTGAGCGGGGTCGTCAATGCGTCGTCGAAGTAGTTGAACATGCCGCCCATCGAGTCTCCACGTCCGCTCAGCGGCTCGTACTCCCCGGCGCCAGCCGACTTATCCTCGAACTGCAATCCGGTGCCACGTCCGCTCAATGGGGCACCTCCGTTGGCAATCAGTCGGTCCTTCTCGCCTGCGCCAGAGCCCGGAGCTGTGACTGTGACGGTGGCTGTGCCCGTCGCCTCCTCGGCAAGATCAATCGTGTGGGTCTCCTCGCTGATATCGCTCGTGCTCACGACGCCCTCGGAGCTGCTCGCGACGCTGCCGTTCGGGCTCTTGTCGCTGCGGATCATCAGGTGCTTCTTGGGCACGAAGAAGACGGCCACGTTGATGGGGAGCAGGCCGATGAACTGCAGCACGAAGGGCCAGCGCCACGTCTCGAACAGAGCGCCGCTCTCGGGCACGAACCAGTTGGAGACAGTGCCGAGGAAGTAGCCGAGCATGACGCCCATGGGCACGCTGCCCTGCAAGTAGCTCATCCAGCCGGCCACCTTCTCGCGCGGCGCGTACTCGTCGACCCAGAGCGGCGTGTAGACGCAGACGAAGGCCTGCGTGAAGCCGATGAGCCCGCGCGCGACGATCATGAGGGACGCGCTGAAGGGGTAGCCCGTGGGCGTGCCCGCGAGCAGCAGCATGGCGAGGTTGTTGAATAGCAGGCTGAGCCCGAGCACGATGCGCGGGTTGAACTTGTGCAGCAGGTAGGCGCAGAAGGGCGAGGCGGCGCTCAGCGCGAGGTAGACGACGCCGCCCAGCGCTCCCTGCTCGGTCGCGTCCAGCTGCAGCGCGACGCTCAGCTGGTCCAGCAGGCACGGGATGGCGCCGGCTTCGAGGTACACGACGATCTGCGTCAGAATGAGGTACTTGAACAGGTAGGCCGCCTCGGCGCGCGTCTTCTGCAGGTACCGCTCCTTGCGCTCCTCCTTGGACAGCACCGCGTGCTCGTGCGCCGCCGACCCACCTGCCGCCACCGCCGCTGGAGCGCTCGCCAGCGGCCTGGAGGCCGCCCTCCCGCCGGCGCCGGGCTCCGTCTTGACCACCGCGAAGCTCACCATGGCGTCCGTCTAGTGCTCGATCGCTGCTGCTACCGGTCCGATGGTCCGATGGTCTGATGGAGGCGGTGGCGGCGCGCACTTTCCGGGATCAGGGCGGGATCAGATAGGGTCACGGGCGTCTCTTCCGCGCAGCTGGTGCCGCCCGCTGGTCTTTCCGGAGACCGCACAGAAGGGGAATGAATGGGCGAGTGAACGAGCGCCGGCCTGTACAAAATGCCTGGCGCCGCGCGCTCGGTACCGACGCCGAGCGCCACGCGAGTCGGGCCGCAGCCTGCGAGTGAGGAAGAGAAACTGCCGGCCGTGAGTTGCCGCCAGCTGGCGCGTGGCAGCGACGGGGGACTTGGCTGCCTCGCGGGCCGAGAAAGGCGGCAAATATTGAGCGCGCCGCAGCTGTTTCGCCCTGCGCGCGATGGTCCTGGCGGTGGTCCTGGCGGTGGTGATCGGGGCCAGCGCTGCGTGGGTCGGAGCGGATGCTGGGAGGTGGCGGGTGACGGATCCTGCGCGCGTCGCGAGCGCTTGTGCCGCTGCGCCGGGTGAGGAGCGAGAACGATCGAGGTGGTGGAGGGCCGGCTGACCGCTCTCTCCCGTCCAGCTTGGACGCCCGCGGCGCGAAGCCGCCAGCCAGGGGCCTTTTTCTCGCCTCGTCCGGGGAGAAATTTGCCCGTCTTTGAGGTTTGGCGCTGGCGTTCTCCGCTTTTGGACCAAAACACGGTGTGCTCGCGGTCCGACCTGCGAGATGGCAGACTGCAGCAGCGCACCTGGTTTTGGAAACGGGTGCGAGTGCCGGGTCAGACGGGTGGCACGCGCGATGTTCCAGGAGAAACGCCTCCGTTTTCGGCGCGCTCTGGCCGAATGGAAGCGCGTCTGCGGCGCTTCCGACCGGACACGGTGGTGACGGGGCACCCTCCGCGCACGCCTCCTCGTTCGCTGAAGGTTCTCGCATTGCGCACGCCAAGCCGCCGTGTCCAGGGCCTTCGTTGGCTCCAGACTTGGTCCCCTGTCATCCTGTCGATCCATTAGCGTGAAGGATCCGATGGCGACGGCGGTGCAACAGATGATGGCTCCACTTGCTGTTGACGGCGATTCGAGAACCAGCCAAGCCTGGCCGTAATATTTACGCTGCTCTATCAGACCTCGGGATCCGAAATCGGAAATCGGACAGGGTTCCACCTGTTGTGGGCGACGGGGCCGAGGGCATACAAATGTCAAGACCGGCTGGCCGAGGGACGCACGCCATGTTGATCGGATTGGCGCACGGCCCGAAACTGCGCGGCAGTGCAGCGTACCGTACCGTAAAGGTCCATACAAACCAGAGGAAACTGCCCCGACCGACTTCCCGCTCCTCGGCCAGTTTCCAAGTTGCTCGCGCCTGCGATTTGCTCACCTACTTTTGTGCGCACTCCGTCCGCTTGCACCGTGTTCTGTCCATCAAGCAAGAAAGATACCGCTGCATGAAAAAGATACACCGCGTGCGTCATGTCCCACTCGAGAATCAGCTCGTTTTCGACTCGGAATGCGCAACATTCGCGCCGGCGACGCTCCGGACACTCAAACCTGATCGCGTTGAAGTTATTGACACTCTTTTTTTAGTGGCTGCCGACAAATTTCGGCCGCGCTGACCAGCCAGTCCCGCGTGACGTCCGCGCCGTCATTCGCCATGGCTTCACTGGTTAGTCGACGCCGAATGGGTCTCGACTGGCGCTGTGAGGGAGTGCGCGTCTTGCGGTGATCTAGCTGGAGGCGTCGGGCTGCTCCTGCTGCTGCTCCTGCTCCTGCGTGTACGTCCAGCCAACGGTGCGGAGCAAACCGGTCGCGACGTTGCTCGAGTCGCAGTCGACGGAGAACTTGACCACTGGTTTCTCGTCGCGGTCGCCGCTCGTCCACGACGTGACCGACACCTTCTTCTCGACCGGCACGCGCGACACCTCGTCGCTGAACACGCTGTTGAACATGAGCGGCAGTGCGGGAACCCGCTCCTGACGCTGCAACGCCGCAGCCGTCTGCCCGAGCATCCACATCAGCGGCGTGGCGCTCGGGTCCGTCTTGGCGCCAGAGATATCCGCGACCGCCACGTCCTCGAACTCTGCCAGGTTGCGCCTCGAGCACGCGAAGGACGTCGTCAGCACGTTGGCGCTCGCGCGCTCAGTCAGAGCTGCATCCAGCGTCGCCCCAGATGTCGACAGCGGCACAAGCAGCGTCTCTTGGCGGAACGGGATCGAGAGCCACGTGACCGACTGCCAGAGCGTCCCCGCGTCGTCAAACAGGTCGGTCTGCACCGTGAACTCGATCTCGTCCTCCACGAACCGCTTCTCCGTGAGCACCATCAGGCACTAGTCGTGTACAGGACACCGCAGTCGAGAGTTAGAACCGATCACAGCCATTCATCCTGTGACGAAGAGCACGCACGTGAAGCTCCGGCGGGTTGGCAGCCGACTCGTCCGAGTTGCCGACGCGCATGTCGAGCGGGCGTAGCTGGCAGATGGTGAGTGCCTTGAGACGCACATCGCGCACGCTCGAGGGGAAATTGGAGTTGCCCAGCAGCTGCAGGAAGAGGCTGCTGACCGCGACCTGCGGGAACACGAACGGCAGGTCTTCGAGCGTCGGCTTGGGGAAGCCCAGCGACGTCGTCAGCTGCGCAAAGTCGGCCGACACGAGCGCGAAGGGGCACTGCAGCGTCACGCGCGGGCACGGGCTGCGCAGGATGGCCTTGCGCCACCCGCGGCGCGTCAGCGGCGACAGGTAGCAACGCCAGCGGAACTCCTTGGTGCCCAGGTCCTTGGGTGCCGGCAGCGCGCCATACCTTCCGGAGTCAGGCACATGCGGTCAGTACACGCTCTCGGCACGGTCAGTGGGGGGAGGGAGCCAGGGCCTCACGTCTGCACAATCTCGTGCTCCCACGTGACGAAGATGTAGAGCACCGGCAGCGCCAGCGCCACCGCCACCAGCGGCACGATCAGCACCGCCAGCATTATCGTCGTCTCGGTCGCTCCAAACTCGCTGTCATCACCATGGCCGCCGTGACCCTACAATAGAAGTATTCGTCCTGATTTAGTATTTTATTTCGGGCAAAATGAAATGTAGACCACTTCATCCTCGGCGAGCAATGGTTTTCGTTGGACGGACGCCAAGAGCCACGTGCGGAGATCAGATCGGGCAGGGCGAGCATGAAGCGCTGGTGCTTGCCCGCGCGCCGCGCTCTGCGTCCGGCGCCGGGCGTCAACGGGCTGCTCGCCTCCATGAGGAGCCTACAGACTCCGTCACGGTGGCTGTCAACGCCGACGTCAAGCGCGGACGGAGACGGAGACGGCGTGGTGCTGGCGTTCGCGGACGGCGCGAGTCGCGGGAACCCGGGACGCAGCGGCTGCGGCGCGCTGCTGCGCGACCCCGTGAGCGACCGCGTGATCGCGTCGGCCACGCAGTACCTGGGCGAGAAGGAGACGAACAACTCGGCCGAGTACCGCGGGCTGCTCCTGGCGCTGCAGCTCGCGCGGCAGCACGACGCCACACGCGTGCACATCCACATGGACTCGGAGCTCGTGGTGCGCCAGATGCAGGGCCGCTACCGCGTCAAGGCGGCCAACCTCCGCGTGCTATACGAGCAGGCTAAGCAAGCGTGCGCCGAGATGGACCACGTGGCGTTTTCGCATGTTCGGCGCGAGGACAACGCCGCGGCTGATGCGCTCGCCAACCAAGCCATCGACAGCTTCGACAGCGCTGGCCGCACGGGCTGACGCATCGGAGCATCACGTATCCCTGCACCCGAATGCTTCGTTGTACGTATAGATCAATATCAACGCTCATTTGGATGAAGGCGGTGTGTCGTGTGCGGTGTTCTGATGCTCCTTCGAGGTGGTCAACGCGATTCGGAGTCTACATGTGGGCGTGGTGAGCCACGCCGAGCTGTCGGTCCATGTACGCGCGATCCTCCTCGTCCTCGACAGTCTCGTCGAGCTGCTCCGCGACGATGCAGGCGATAAAGCCGATGATGATGATGTTGTAGATGCGGCGAAGGCGCAGCATGAGCCATTCCATGGCGATCGCGTAGGCGAACGACCCGGGGATGACGTCGTTGAAGAGCGACTTCCAGATCGTGCACACGATCGTCAGTGCGAGGCCTGGCACCGGTGGTGATGCAAAGCAGCTGCCAAGCGCCATGAAGATCACGCCGATCATCCTCGGAGCCGTGAGTAGGTCCTCCTGGCCGCTCGTGTATGCCATGAAGATTGGCATGATAACGTAGAACATGCCCGAGCCGCAGAGTGAAAAGGAGATGCCGAGCGAGATGCTGAACTGCGACAGAGTCCGCGAGACGCGCTGTGACTTCTCGATGCTGCGCATGAGTACGGGGATCGTCATGGCGTACTCCCCCGTCGCGAAGATGTAGATGAGCGCCGGCGTGAGAAAGACGAAGTACTGGATCGGGTTGCGGCGCACGAAAATGAAGTAGACCACGCAGACGACGAGGAAAAAGTGCCCGACCATAGCGATGAGCATGGCCGCGATCAGGACGATCGCGTTGTCGACCGCTTCTCGCGACAGCGTCGCCGACTGGATGCAGAACAAAAGCATCGAGATGATGCTGATCGGGATGTACGGCACCAGCCAGTTGAGGATGAGCTCCAGCACGACGTGGATCTGCTTGATGAGGATCAGCGCGTGGTTGGGCTCGCCGCTCGACGGGTCGTACTGCGCCATGATGGCGGCGCCTACCACCATGCTGAAGACGGTGACGCCCAAGAACTGGCTGCTCGCGAACGCGTCCGTGATGTTCTCCGGGAAGAAGTATTTGACGAACGTCACGAATTGCGCCGCGTATGTCACGTCGTGATCGATGCCATTGTCGTTCGCGAGCGTCAGTCCCGAGACATTGGTGGCGGTCAGCGTCATGGCATCGCTGACTGTTTCGGCGTCGCACAGTCCCGTCGACTCGGAGAAGTACATGCCATTCGGGCACTGGAGCTTGAACGCGAAGGTCGAGCTCCCCAAAGGCCCGGGCGAGTGCGTGTGGAGCGCCGACGCGGCGATGAAACCTGCCGCCATTGCCACCAGTCCGCCGAGGAAGGTGGCCAGTGCGAAGTAGATCCCCAGGCGCAGCAGCACAGACCGCGTCTTGGTGGAGACAAACAAGTTGGAGATGCAGATGGTGACGCTCGTGAACACCATCGGGAGCGTGATGCACGAGAACGACAGGACCACGAGGTATCCGATCAGACCCATCCACCACTGCGCCTGCTCCCCCACAGGCCACTTGTTCAGGATGCCGCCGACGGTGAAACCTATGACGCCCGCAACGCCGACCTGCCACAGACTCGGTGTCTTGTAGTCCAGATCCACCAGCAAGTCGTCTTGGACACCGGAGCCCGTCGCGTGGCTGTTGGTCGACGTCGGCCCGTGTAGGTTCGCCTTGAAGTCCTTGCGCACCCCGAGGATCACTGGCTGCTCGAGAAAGTTGGGGGCTGGCGGTGTCAGCGTCAGCGTCATCGGGTCTCGGTCGTATCCAGCGGAGTATAGGCCTGCCAGCTCGGCACGGTTGCGCGCCGCTCCATTGTCGCCGCCTAGAGACTCGCTGCTGTCGCCCTCGTGGAAGAGCACGCGGCCACCGCGAGCGTTGGTCATGTTGCCGCCGCTGCTTCGACGATCACTGCGGTGATCGCCTGAAGAAGAGCCCTGCACCGACCCGCGAGATCCCCGCTCATCACTGGTCGTGGACTTGGGAGGTGCCAGCAGTCCGTCGAACTGGTTCTCCATGCTGGTGGGGCTGTCCAGGAAACCCGAGCGAAAGCGGAAATGAAACTCTTGGCAGCAAGCGGACGCCCGCGTCTGCTGAGCCAGCGACCTTTACCACTTGCGTGTGGTCGTTTCGATCGTTTTCGCTTTCCTGGACGCCTCCATGCGGCCCTTGAGCCTCGCGACTCTTTCCGCCTCGAAGTCGACTGCGGGCCTGGGAGGCAATATGGCTTCATGGCGGTGGTGTTTATGGTTTGTCAGTGCATGACGGTGGCAGAGCAGGACGGTGCGTATGAACGACTTCTTCTCTATTGCCTCGACACCAACCACTAGCATATCAACAAGACTCCAACTCGACAACTACAACACATCGACTACAGACAGACAACTATAGATGGCGGCAACTCAAAGCGCGACCTGGCTGTCGCCTAACGACAGGCTCATGACCCGCTCCAGCTCGCGGATGGTACGGTGCTGGTGGTCGTCGCTGCTGCTCCCGTCGGTGCCGTCGTCCTGGGTCATGTACGACTGGTCCAGGTACCTCTCGTTCAAGCGCCTGGCCAGCACAAAAGCGACGATCATGTCGTTGAGCGTGTTGATCATCGCGATCAGCGGGTCGCAGATCCAGTTGAGAGCGCCGAGGTAGCCGATCAGCACGGCGCTTTGACTATCTGCGACGCCGAACACGGCGACCAGAACCGGCGCGAGCACCACGTTGTTACCCCCTGCCAGCGGTGGGGCTACTATGGAGCAGAGCGCGTTCGCCAGGATCATCACGACCACCGCTGCAGCAGGAAGCGAGACCTCACTAGCCGAGGCCAGGAGAAACACCGTCGAGATTGACAGGTACACCGCGGTGCCGCTCTTGTTGAGCGCGGTTCCGGCCGAGCAAACAAGCTGTGCCAGCGGCTTGGACACTTGCCGGGTAATCTCGATACTTCTCAGGGTCGACGGCAGCGCTGCCAGCGACGACGACGAGCAAAAGGCCACCAGCAACGCAGGAAGCATCTCGCGCGTGAACCGGAGCGGACTCGTCTTGAGAAAGATCACCGCGACACCCAAGACGGACACGACTTGGACGAGCAGCCCAACGAAGAGGGCCCCGAAGAACGCGATGATGACGTCTGCTCCCGGGACAACGACCGAGTCGGACGAGCGGAGAATGCCGCCGCAGACCATGAAGCCGACGCCAATCGGGAGAAACTGCTGGACCCACCAGAAAATCGACGTGAGCACGATCTCGCCCTGGATGATGAGCAGGAACAGCAGACTCGACTCCCTCGGGCCGCTGCTGTCGCGCCCGCCAATCGCTTTGGCGCAGTGGGACAGCGCCAGCCCGAGCGCCAGCCCTGCCACCACGAGGCCCATCACGTCCGTCGAGAGCAGCGACTCGCCGACATTCATTGGGAACAGCACCTCGAAGGCTCGCGCTGCCTGCTCCGTCATGCTGGCCACGTCGGTCTGGTTCTTGAGCGCAAAGGTGTGCGCGAAGTCGTCCAATAGGAACTGCGAGCCCGTCGAGTTGGCGTCCGCCGCAGCGCACACGAGCGTTCCATTGCTCTCGAGTGTCAGCTGCAGTGTCGACGAGGCGTCGGTCGCATTTCCACCTGCACACTCGAACGCGATCGCTGCGCCGGTGGTGGTGGCGGTCGCGAGGGACGCGCGCAGCGAGCTGTTGACCGGGAAGAAGCTGGCGACCGCCATGCCCACGATGGCGCCGATGGCGCTGCTGTAGAGCGTGATGAGGGCGAACGCAGCCAAGGCCGACGCGCACACCTGCCGGGTCTTGCCCAGCTCGGACAAGTGGACGCCCACCGTCACGGCGTTGAGCAAGACGAGCGGCAGCGCGAGCGCCAGCAGCGCGCTCGCAAACAGCTCGCCGGGCAGCACGAGCACCCAGCGGGCCGCGGACGACTCGCCGACGCCGAGCTGCGCGAGCAGGATGGCGACCAGCGCCCCCACGCCCGCGCCGACCGCGACCCACATGGCGCGGCCGTCCTTGTGCTCTCGCTCGCTCATCGTCGCGTCTCGCATCAGCCGCCGCGCGTCCTGCAGGCGGAAGGCACTCGCGTCCTGGCGCGGGGCTGGCTTGTCCCCACCGGCTCCCGCCCAGTTCTGCGCGGCCGGCGACGCGGCCGGCTGTGCCATCGCTGGGACGAACGAGGACGCGAGCGAGAGCGCGCCGAAGAAGCGCCTGGACGCGGGCGCCGGAGAGGAGGTAGGCGCCTCCACCATGGCTCTGTAGAGGGCGGATGGCGATCGGAAGGCCGCCGCTCACCGCTTACTGAGCCCGTCACTGGCTTGACGTCGATGGCGCGGGTGGCCGAACAAGACGCGACTGGAGACTTTGGAGGCGGAGGCGCCGGCGCAGGGAGGCGGAGACGCGCATGGCGCCGGGGAAAAGGCCTGGCGCCGCCATGTAAAGGCAGGCATGGTGTCAAAACACATTCGATTGGGCCAGTTCCGGGCAGACATAGTTTAGACCAATCACAATTGACTAAAGCGCTTTCTGCAATGATATTGGATGATAACCAGGATGTCAGCGCTGGCCAATCAACAGGCAAATGAGATACAGATGGCGCAAGTGTTGCTATAAAGAATGCAGCACTGCGACCCCAACTGGTCTCGCTATGCTTCGGCAATGTGGACTTGACCTGGTCAACAGCGACAGGCTGCTGGTCTTTCCACTCACGTGTTCTTGCTCCGTCCGCATCAATGGTGGTCCCGCCGGAACGCCCGCAGCATGTTTGCGCCGAACTTCCCTCTCAGCCCGCTCCGCAGCAGCTCCATCATGTTCCTCGCAGCGTTGACGTCTCGGGTCCAGAAGATTGACTTGCAGCGGCTGCTGGTACAGCGCAAGACGTTCCAGGAGCACTTGATTACGACCTTCTTGCTCGCGAGCCTCGGGTTACGGAACTTCCGCATCTCCTCAATCTCCTTCGCCTCATTTCTTGGACAGCTGTTCCTTCACTCGGATGTCCACTTACGTCCTCGCCCTCGGCATTTGCGAGAAAAGCCGGGCTTGCTTCAGACGCTGGTGGCAGCTGGAGCACGTCACGCTTGTCCGGAACTCGTCGATGGTACGACAGTAGCACGCTTTCTCAGTGCTGCGACGAACCCCATTGACTAGTACATTCGCATGACCCCTGATTCCATCTTGTCGACTCCAGTCACCGTAGCCGATGCGCACCTGCTTGCTGGCTGTTGGCACGAGCCGCTTCGCCAAATCATCCAGCGCCGGCATCTTGGCGCGATCCCGCGTGAACATCCATCGAATGAAGGACTGATTCGTGCTGAACGGCATCCGTAACCGCAGATGCATCCAGAAGTACGGCAGGCGTTGGAGGTACAAGCGGTAGCTCGAGGTGTTGAAGGAGGGTATCGCTTGCTTCAACCCGACGGGGTCGACACCAGTGTAATAAGCTATCAGGGAGATTGACTGCAGCGGTGGTCTATCGCTTTGTCGATGTTCCCGTATATGATCGAGCATGTGGTTGGTGACGACAACGAGTGGGGTGACCTACTCTCACGATGAGATGCATCAACTGACCGAGCGATGCAGAACTTGGACAAATGCTGCGTTACTGTGGCTCCTGTGGTTCCGCAATTCCCCGTGTCGCCGCTTCAAGCAACAGAATTTGCGTGGTCGGCGATGGATGAGATCCGAACCGAAGAGACTGATGTCTTGCGCTCCCATCCAAGGGTCTGGATGGGAGTGCAGGCACCACCTGGCCTCGTGCTCATACTGAAGGATGACATGAGCGCATTCGTGAAGCTTCTTCCTTGTGCAACTGCGACCAGTGAAGTGGTGTTTCAAGCCCTCCTCGACTGGCTCAAATCATATGGGACTATGAAGCAGTGGGTCTCTGACCAGGGATCGCACTTTAAGAACACACTCGTCGAAGGGCTTCACAAGAAGTGCGGACCACACCACC
>JAADYB010000324.1:0-25256 GCA_023338075.1 Phytopythium litorale
CCCCCCCCCCCCCACACACACACACACCGACTCCGAGAGACGAAACGCGAGCAAGACGTCGTCATATATGAGAACATGGACGGTGCCCGCTGACCACATTCGGCCAGTGCCATGCGCAGAAAGGTGCTGCAGGGCGGAGTGATCGACGGAAGACCGTCTTTCATCGAACGAATGGAGGCGCGATCTGTGGAGAACCCAACCGCAGCTTCACCAAGGCAGAGACAAGCTCCCTCCCAGTTGAGATATATCTGTTTATCCCATATTGATATCTCATCTGCCGTGGTGATTACACACGTACTACTGCCTGCTATAATTAATACCGCTGATGGGAATAGTATAGTATATTCGCGGTTGACGACGACTGTGCAACAACAACCCACAACACCGTCGAATTTCCACTTTCCAGATGAGCTCGCCCGCCATCACCTCGCGGTGGTTTGGATTGGCTGTGTCGCTCTGAGATCCCATGCAATTTTCTCCCGCCGTGCTCCATGTGCATCCGTCACGTCGCGGGTGATTGCTCCGATGGTGCCCGCGCCTTCAACTGCTCCCGCTCCGCCGGCTCAAGCGACGCCCCAGCTGAACGATTTGTGAACCCACAGATTTGCCCACCGCTCCTTTCAACAGCATGCCGTTGTGCGGCGGTAATTAGCTGTTTATGGGAACGGACGGAGAGTGGCGTTGGGCAAAGCCGCGGCATGGAAAGGGAAAGTGCCGACGGCGGGCGGAAGAGGCTGAGGATGTGCGAGGGCGAGGGCGAAGGTTCCAAAATATAAAAAGCTCCCGCCAAAAGTCAAGCGGCTGGTCGGTCGGTCGGCTGCCTCATTCCTCAATTCGACGTCGACGACCCAGCCAGCCACGCGCAAGCCCCCGCGTGTGACGACTCAACCATCATCACCGTCCCCATCCTCCCCGCCGGATCGCGGGTCGAGGTGGACGCTCCCGCTTTGGCGAGGAGAGAGGAGCAATGCTATCGGTAGCGACGCCAGCTGCAACGAGTGCCAATGGCAGCGGCGATGCGTCCGAGCTCGTGCAGAGGCACGCGGCCGCGCAGCCGTGGCACAACTCGCAGGCGCACCGGTTCATCCGCAAGCTCATGATCCTGCGGCTGCGGAGACTCTACCCGGCGCTGGCCACGTCGAGCAGTCCAGCAACAAGCCCACCACCCGCTGCAGTCGCAGCGCAGTCCGGGACGCGGGCGTCGCTGGCGCAGCGGCTCGAGTGGATGCTCTACCACGCCGCGTACTCGATGGAGGAGTACGGCAACCAGCGGACGCTCGAGCGGCGGATCCGAGCGCTCGCGACGCACATTGAGCCGGACGGGAGCGCTCTCGCAAGAATCACGGGCGTCAAGCGACCCATTGAGCAGGCTTCGAGCGGAGTTGACAAGCGTCAACGACGTGAAGAAACGGGGGAAGTCCAGGCTACTATCCAAGTGCCTCGGGAGGACCAAACGTGCAGCCAAAGCGAGCTGTTCCTCGGCAACGACCACTGCCTCGTGGCGCACGTCATGAGCTTCCTGGACGGCATGGACGTCCTCCGATGCCGAGGAGTCAATCGGTTCATGTGGACTGCCGCGCCGAGCATGGTGCACACTGTCCGCATCACTGCGCGAGTCCCAGGGCTGGAGACGCTCCCGGCTGGGCATCTCTCCAGTCTACTGTGCCAGTGCTCCAACCTGGTCGCGCTCACAATCACCAACCGATGCAACAATCAAGTTGAGCCCCTGCCTGCAAAGGCGGTGGCCCGATCTCCTTCGCCGACCAAGCAGGTAACAGTGGCCAGCGGCCCAACGTCTGTACTGTGCTCTGCACGAAGAGTCCTGCAAGAGGTGGCAAGCGCGCTCCGAGCTGGTGCGTGCGCTAGTATGGAAATGCTGGCGCTGGACGCGCCAATGGACCACCTTGTTGAAAGCGCCGAGGTTGTGCGCGTCGTGGAGGCGCTGATTGCGGGGCGAGAGGGATTAGCAGCGGCCAAGGTCAAAGTTGCGCCACTCAAGCGACTGGTTCTGGACGCGACGTTCCTCGGAGACAAGAGGATCGAGCGAATCGCAAGTCTGCTGCAGACTGGCTCGGGCTCGAAGCACAACTGCTTTGCTGCGGTCGAGTCGATCGTGCTGAGCAACAACTACATCGGCGCCGGTGGCTGTCGCGCACTCATGGGTGTACTGCCGACACTGCCGGCTCTCCGCCGTCTCGACCTCGGCTGCAATATCCTCACGGACCTGGACGCTATCGCGCTCGTTGATGCCTTTGATGGAGGCGCCTCCGGGGACAGCGACTTTCAACGCGGACGCGAAGGCAAGCGTCGTGGCGATGATTCATCCCCAGCGCGTCTGCAGCGGCTCTGCTTGGACGACAACTTCATTGAGCTGCCTGGTCGCGTGGCGCTGCGCTCTGCCGCAGGCTTGAAGGGCTGCCAGGTGTCGACGGCGCGGCCGAGTGCAGGCTCGCGCAGTCGCAGTCGCAAGTTTGGGCTGGGCGGCATGTGCCGCTAGCGGATAGCGGCTTCCCCTCCACCACTGGGTCGGAGAGAGCGTAGTCTACCTACCTATAGTAATGGGCCGGTGTCGACCCGGCCCAACGTATTTACTGTATCGCGTGAACCCCAATCATTCATGCGCGTGGTCGGCCGCACAATCAACGCTGCTACTCTTCTGTAGCCACCACCTCTTGAGCTTGCCAGTCGCACGTGACGTCGTCAATGCACTGACACGTGGGTGCATCGAACGCAGGCGATGGGTGCGTTGGTATCCACCAGTGAATGGCGCATCGGCATCCTGCAGTTGTCCGCCTCACATGCTGCAGCCACGTGGGCGGTGCTGCACCGGATCCAAATTGCGCTGGTCGTGGCACTTGGCTACACTCTCCTCTCAGCTGAGACGGCAGTGCCAACGCCAAAAACGCCTTGAACGCAGACACCACACAGTGGCGGGGAGTCCACAGTTGCACCGCTCCAGGTGTCCGGAAGTGGCTTCGCCGGCGCACTCGACCAGTGGGAAGGCTGAAGGAGAGCGTCCAAGCCTACGGAACGCGTCTGATATCTCACAGCCAGAAGGTGCGCGTGCCGCTGTCATTGTGAACCTAGCAATGCGGTGTCCGACCCGCTGGCGACTTCCCGCGTGGCCTTTCGGTGTCGGCGCGTGTGGCGTCGCGAGCGGCGAAGCCATGCGTTTGGATCGGATCGCCCTTGAATTCGTGATGACTGGGCGGTGGGGAGCCACGTTGGCTCGGAAAGGTGCAGCGCGCGGCTGAACCACAGAATCTGAGTTGGCCACGACCTGAATAGTTCAGTGAACTTGAAGTGGATCCGACTGTTTCCCGATCTTTTTGCTGCCATTTTTGTAATTACGATTTTTCGCTGCTGAATTCTTCCAACATTTTCATTGGGAGGGTGGCGATGAATAAATCCGGTGGGAAAAAAATGGTGTTGTGGTGGAGAATTTCGCGAGCGTTTCAATACTCCACACAAGAGAAGAGTATCCTCCACAGTCATTCCAGACCATTCTCAGCATGCGGGGCATCTACCAGCAGTCATTCGTCTGTCCACGACGCCCTTGATGCCTTCCTTCTCCATGCCATGGAGAAGGATTCCTGAAAGGACGCCGGACCTTCTCGCTTGCAGTGCGTCAACATGACTACGGACGTCCTCAATCGCAAATCCAGAGAGCAAGGGCCGTCATCACGGCGAACGATAGCGGCGGCGCCAGTGGGAAGGCGAGTTGCCGCATGCTTGCCAGAAATGGGGCCACCAGAGCGTGCGACACCTTTCAACGCCGTGAGTGCGTTTCGACCGCCCAAATGCCAGCCGCCGCCGTAAAATCCAGTGCGCTGGCACCTTCGCAGAGAGCACGAACCTAGCGATGCCTGACCTCCACGAGAGGGTGTCCGAGCCGTGTCTTGCCGCGCAATTGACACCAGCGCGAATAACACGATCGGATTCGTATGCAATCGTGATTTCAAAGCCCGCGTTGCCGTCCCTGGCGATGCTGATTCGGAGTTCTTTCCATCGACATGGCGCGCACTTTCGCATGGGGTTGCTCGCCTTGCGTGCTGCGCGTTGTCGCCGTTGCTGGCCAGTTCCTGCATACAGTTCGCGGCGAACGTCGGACCAACGATGCCACAGTATTCAGAAGATGCTCGCCTTCAAACCTCTCTCGACCACATTTCGGAATGTAAACCACGAGTCAACGCGATTTACAATGAACACCACCCCCGGAGATGCCGCGTGAGTGAGTCATGGCGCCGCCATTCTTCAACTGACTCCGGCGCCAAGAGTGGCAAATAAGACAAGCGAGCGTACGGGTGGCCGCCACCACCATACCCACTGCCCACGTGGCCTCTCTTTTTCTTATATTTCTGTTTCCTCCGCGACAAAACCATCCGGGCAAGCCGGCTTCTTTACCCAGGGAGGAGCTCCTGCCAGCATATCCAACCAAGACGCGCAATAAGGTCTCTTGTCCATCGTGGTCGACGCGTCGCGTCTCCATTGCAGACCAGCGGGCGGCCGGGCACTTGCGAAATGGACATGGCGACAGCAGGCAGCGCGCCGGCGTGGCACCACTCAGACCACCTGCCGCTGCGGCGGGAGGTCATGGCGCGGCTGCGCGAACACCCGATCCTGGCCGTCAACCCGGCGCTGCAGCGGGACGCCGCGCGCCACGGCATGCCCTCGCTGCTACAGCGCCTCGAGTGGATGCTCTACCACGCCGCGCACTCGCTGCACGAGTACGCCAACGTCGACACACTCGAGCGCCGCGTGCAGGCGCTCGTCACGCATTACAAGCGCGGCAACAGCAGCAGCGGCGCGGCCGACCTCAGCGACACATCCGAGGATAGCGAGGCACACGCTGACGAAGCGACTAGCGAGTCGGACACCGACGTGAAGGCACCGCGGACACGCCGGCTCCGGTCCGTCAACAGTGAGAACGACGCACTGCCGAGCGGCAAGCGGCAGCACACACTCCCATCGGCTCCAGGCAGCGATCGCCAGCCGGAATGCCACATCAAGGTCACCGTCGGCGCCGACCTGCAGCAGCGCCACGGATGCTCACTCAGCCACAACCTCGACCTTCTGCGGCACACGTTCAGCTTTCTCGATGGCCGGGAGGCGCTCAAGTGCCGCGCAGTCAGCCAATTCTTCCGTCTGCACGCGCCGTCGTTCGTGTGCACGCTGCACGTCGATGTCTCCACACTGAGTGGCAGCGGACTTCGACCCAGCCAAGACGCGCACGGGCTTGCCAAGCTTCTGCTGCAGTGCCAGAACTTGCGGGCCGTCTCGATCAGCAGCAGTGCCAACCTCAGCAACATCAAGGCAGGGGTGGTGTTTCCGCGTGCGTTGTCGCAGGCTTCGGACGACACGCCCGCATCTTTCGGCCATCAGGTTGCGCTGGCGCTAGCAGAGGCGGTGGCGCGTGGAGGGTGCCGGAAGCTCGAGGCGCTGGAGCTTCACGCACCCTTCGACTTTGCCAACGAGAGCACTGCCGCGTTAGAACTGCTGAGATCGCTCGTGACTGCTGATAGCGGCACCGCGCCGTCCACCGACCGGCCGCGTGTGATGAAGCGGTCCGCAATGAAGCGGATCGTGCTGGACTCGACCTTCCTGGGTGACAAAGGCACGATGGAGCTGTCTCGAATGGTCGAGGACAACCCGCACGTCTTTCGCCGCGTGGAGCAGTTCGGTCTACGCAACAACTTCTTCGGTGAAGGTGGTTGCCAGGCAGTGATCGAAGCGATCCGAGTGTCCATGCCGCGACTGCGGACGCTAGATCTCAGTCAGAACATCCTTACCGACGTCGACGCGATCAGGATCGCGGATCTGTTGGATCAGCCAGCGTCTGTCGGTGGCTTGACTGAAGCTAAGGACCAGACGGAGGCAGAAGCAGCGATGCACTCGCTGCTTGCGGTGCCGCGGTTGCGCTCCGTGCAGCTGGAGGGAAACTTCATTGGGTGTGAAGGCTACCACGCCATCTCAATCGCGTTGTGTGCTCGCCGGGAACTCGTGAGGCAAGCGAGCAGAGAGGATGACAGCCAGAGCGAGGACTACGATGGAGTCGAGAGCTTCATGCTCTCGCTAGAAGACAGCGACCTGATGGATGAGGAGGAGGAGGAGACGGAAGAGGTTGGGTCGTCGGCGTGAAGTGACAGTATAAATGACCCAGCAGTGCCCATTCGGAAGGCACTGGAAGCCTCAGGTGGCCAAGAGGCGACTTGGATTCGAGCGCGAGCTGCGAGCGCGAACTAGCAGTATAAACTTGGAAGCGAGGAACGCGTATAAATAGCAAGATGTTGGTGCTTTCGTCCTCAATTGCTGCCTGTGTTGCTTGCCAAGACTTGGTCCTCATCATCAGCATCCACACCGACGAAAGCGATGCTTCGCCGCTCCACGTGAACAGACCGCATGCCCGACAGCTCCTTCAGCCGGTAATCGGATGATCGATGACGATGAGCGAGCCGCGCTCGAGCGCGAGCTTGCCGCAGAGCTTGTTGACTTGGTCCTGGAGGATGAGAACAACTATGTCAACGAAGTGGCCTCTTCGGAGAGCGAGCTGATCAGCGTCGTGCATCGAGATCTGGATGACATCCTCCGCCAAGTCGATCAGCAGCAGCTCGAGCAGGAGAAACAGGCGAGGGGCTCGGATGGCGAACCGTCAGCGTGGGAACTGCTGCTACAGAGCGTCGACAAGAGCGACCGCGAGTTCTTCGGCGCCATGAACGCTGAGATCGACGATATCCGCGCCACTCTCTTGATGAGTGAGTCCGACACCAACGAGCAGAACAAAGCGGATGCGTTGGAGGCAATGGGACAGGATGAAGAGCATGATGCAGTGCTTCAGTCGATCGCAGTAAGCCGCAGGCAAGCAGAAGCGAATGGTGGAGCGACCAGCAACGACTCGGACGAGGTGAAGACACACAAACAGCCTGCTACTGAGGCGAAGAGCTTGACGAAGAGCGGAGGCGAAGAGCCCAGCAACAACTCACTGTGTCTGGGTCAACCAAGTGATCTGAAAGACGATCAAGCTGACCCTCGTCATCGGTCCTTCAGTAGCGACGCCACCTCCATTGTCACGGGAGGTCCGTCAATCTCCGAGCCAGACCCACCAACTGTCCACACTCCATCACAGCAAGCGATCATTCCAACGTCAGCGTCACCTCCCCATTCGACTGCTATCGACTCGGGTCCAGCCTTGATGCAGCATGGATCAGCTACTTGGTCAAGACTAGCCCAGCAGAGATGGGAGACTCAGCAACAGGAGGCTGCGCAGTGGCTCTCACAGCTCGAACTCGATGTCAAACGGCTGAATGACGAGCAGGAGCGGCGAGAGCGCGAAAGATCGGAGGCGACTGAGCGCTCGCTTATGGGCCGAGAAGAGCGTCGATGTCGGCAGCACATCGAGCGATTGTGCGAGCTCCGCTTTCAAGAGGAGATGCAGGTTGAAGATACCATTTCGCTCATGTTCAACTCGCAGTTGCAGCGAGAGATGCATTGCGAACAGGCAAATCGCAATGCAATGGAGAAGGAGGACGAAGCGAGCGATGCAGTTGAGCGCTGGCTCAAGCAGGTGGCGACCGAGCGGCGGCTTTTACAGGAGAAGAACCTCATGCGTCGGTTCTTCAACTCGGTGCTCATATCGATGGTAGAGGTGCACCGAGTGAAGCAAGCAGAGCAGCAGAAGCGACTCGAGCTGGAGCAAAGGCGACAGTCACGCGAGAACTCGCTCATGCGCGGAGAAGAAGCGCAGACGCGGCGGTGGATGGCGCAAACGAAAGCGCTCGCATTGGAGCACGAGCGTTTGAGCAACCGCATGGCGATGGTGGTTGAAGACGAGCTGGCCCATGAATTTGAACTTGTTGGGCGGAGAAACCACGCCGCAGAGCTCCGCAACTGCCAAGAAATGCACGATCATGATCTGTACAGCGCTCGCGCGTGGCAGTTCGCGCTTGAGGAAGCGGCAAGGAGGCTTCATGAAGCCGAGCGACATAGGCTGGAGCGAGTTCGAGCACTTGAGCGAGCAGAAGTCACGGTGCGAGCCATGCACCATCGCCAACACCTTCGATATGCGCTCAAGACATGGATCCAGAGCACGAAGGATGTAATAGAACGCGAGGAGCAAGCGATCCGACTCCAGCGGTGGTGGCGAGAGATCCTAAACAGTCAGTCAGCGGCCATAGGAGACGAGGATGAATGGAGTGAGGCGGCCGCCGACGCCGCGATGGTCGTGCAGTCCGCTTTTCGAGGCTTCTTCGTGCGCCGGAGGTTCCAAGCGGCTCTGGACTTGGCTCGAGAAGTTGGAGATGGCGCTGGTGACGCCGGGTTTGACGAAGTCAACCTCGACGACCTGATTGAGATGCCGCCGGAGCTGGCGGATGGCTGGGAAGACCCGGTGCTGCCTCGAGTCTTCAGGAGGACACCGATTGTTCAGTCGGAAGTCCGAGGCAGTGATCGAGATGGTAGTGATGGAAACGATGACGACGAAGAAGATCGAGACGACGAAGTTGGCGATGAGCATGACGCGGTCAAGTCCAACAGGAACAACAACACGGAGGATACCAGGGTCGTGGTAGCGGCCCCAGCAGTCAAGGAGCCGAACCTCGCGGCCTCCCTCTGGAGCAAAATGATGCGATCCAAGCAGAAGCAGCGGCGAGTCGTGGAGGAGCGAGTGAAGCAGCAAGACCCGACGTACCGCATGCAAAAACTGCTGCAGCCCAAGCGCGGTGGGAAGCAGGTTCGTCACCAAGGAGGGACAATGTCTGCAGCAGCAGCTGGAGCAGCGAGCGCGGACAAGACACAAGCTGCGCCGACAATCACGTGGACGACGTCCTCCAACCCGCCAAAGCCCAAGGTCAAGCTCCCGTCGCTGGTTGAGAGACTCCGCAAGAAGACGGCGGCGGAGCGCGCGAGCGGATGAAGAGCCTACTGTCCGGCGCTGGTATTGGAATGGCGCGGGTGTATCCATCGACGCCTTAGTGCTTCGCGAGCTGCATGGACTCCTTCGTCTGCCGCATCATGATGACGAACACGTCGAAGTCGGCCGTCGCCACGAGGATCTGCGCGCACAGCACGTCACTTGCCTCTCGGTCTTTGTCGTACGCCGCGCGCACGAGTTGGTAGAACTGCTTGACCGTCGCGCCTTGGGACACAATGTACTCTGGGCGATCACAAGCGTGTGGCCTGGTGAGCGACCATCGTCCCCAAGCGTGGACGCAGCGACTCACCTTCGAGCTTCTCCTCAAAGAGCGCCGTGAAGCGGTTGTAGATCTCCGTGTACCTGTCACACACACGCGAGTCAATGGGCTCGAGCTTCTCATTCGGCGAGCCAACTTGAGCGCGCCGACGTACTCGAGCTTCATCTCGTCGTCGTGCAGGTCGAACGCGTGGCAGTTTTCCTGCGCGAACTGCTCGAACGTGTGCGCGAAGTCATCATTGTCGAAGAAGAACTCGATCACGCGCTTGACCAGTCCGCTGGCGTCGTCTCCGTTCTTGGCGTCCGCGTGCTTGCTGTCACAGGCTCGCTCGCCGCCGTCTCGGTGCTTGTCGTCCGCTTTGGCGTCCGCGTCCTCGCGCGTGCTTGCCTTGCTCTCGTGCGTCGGCATCTTGCGCAGCTTTGCCTCCTTCAGGCACGACACGTCAGATGAGCGAAGCTGTGTCGGTTGTGAGGTGGCGACCGCTCAGCACGTCGGCACGCAAATAGCTGCGCGCGGAAACTGCTGGCTGGCGATCCAGACGTGAGGTCTGCTGCACTGGAAACGAGTGCGAGCGATCCCAACCCATGGACCACCAGCTTGGACAAAGCCACAGCCTGGACACTGCGCGAACAACGGCCGAACCCTTCATCGACGTTCATTTCCATGCTTAGCCAGGGGTGGGAGGGAGGCACAAGAGGTCAGAATAGGTCGGCGCGGCTCACATGGCCTCATCCTGCGGCTCGGCCGTGCCCTGCCCGCCCTCGGCCGCGGCCGCGAACTCGTCCTCGGTCGCGTACAGGATCTTGTAAATGTCCTGCGCCAGCGGGTTGGCGTCCGAGCCCTCGGTGGCTTGCAGCAGGATCTCAATGTCGCGCAGCTTGCCGAAGTAGAAGTCGCGCTCTTTCTCCAGTCCCTCCACCTGTCACGCAACAACAGCCACGTCAGATACGCCTCGACCACCTTCACGCCAATGCTCTCGACTCACCATGAGGCGCAGCTCGCCGTTCTCGTTCGTCAGCGTCTCGTTCGCCACGCGCACGTCCTCCAGCTCGTGCTCCAGCTCTGCCGTCGCGGCCGCGTCCACCGCTGGAGCCGCCGCTGCGCTGCCCACTGGTCGTCTCGTGGCTGTCGCGGCCTTGGCGCCACGCATGGACGTCGGCGCGCCAGGCGGTTTGGCGGTCCGCGCGGCGCTCGAAGCGGCCGGTGCCGACTTCTTGCGCGCGACCGCAGGCGTCGGAGACGGCGCCGAGCCGGCCCCTCCGCCGCCCACGGCGCCGCCGAACTTGTGCGTGTACTGTGCGCCGCCCTTGCCCTTCTCCCGCTGCGCGATGGGGTCGTATGGCTGTCCAGAGGCGTTGAGCTCGTAGAACTTCTTGTACCACTGCATGAACTCGAGGTTGTCCTGGTACTTGCCGCGGATGAGGCGGTCCACCTCGACGTGCTTGTCAATCTTGAGCGTCGTGAAGCACTTCTGCAGCACCTTGTAGTTCTGGATGTACTCGTAGTCCTTGTTGGCGCCCCAGTCCACCTTGTTCATCGGGACCTTGCCCGGGTACATGGCGTCCAGGATCTGGCAGGCCACGGCGCCCGTGCACGTCTGTTCGATCTTGGCCAGGCTCAGCCCGCACAGGCCGTTCACCCAGTCCAGGATCTCCTTGCGCCCCACGAAGTACGTGCCGTCCATCAGCGAGATGCTCTGGTCCGCCATGGTGGCCGATGGCGATCCGTCCGGCGAATGGGCTGCGCGATGCTCGTTTTTGTATGGGGAAAGCAAGCGGCCAGTCGCCGACGCTTCCCCACTTCGCATTGGTCCGGGGTGGGAAAAGTACCTTTATGGTACCATACGTACGGATAGACAGCCAATGTATCCGGATGGCGGTTTGAATTGTGGCGGTAGAGTTGGCGGATTCGGGAGTGATGATCAATGGGTGATTGGGAGTGCGGATGGCTGGGTGATTGGGTGGTGAGGCGACTTGCCATCGCCACTTCGGAGCAATGGCCAAGAATGGCGCGGGTGCGGACACCTTGCGCGCTCGATGGCGGTCGCGCTGCGGCGGCGGACCGGTGGAGGAGCTGACCTCGTTGCTGTGCCTGACCGCTTGATGAAGGTCCGGGCAAGGCCAAGGCGGGTAAGGCCAAGCGGAACGGGCACAACAACCCCAAGCGCGGCAAGACGTTCAAGGCACTCAAGAAGCAGGAGCACCGGTGCGCCTTGATGCAGTCTGCAGCCTCCGCGATCGGCGCGAAGACTGACCGCTGGTCTCTATGCTGCGCAGATCTGGCGTCGTGTCGGTTGACAAGGCGACGGGCGCCAAGAGCGCGTCGGTGCCGACGCCTGCAGCCAAGCGACGCCACGCCTTGGCGAGCGAGTTCCGCAACTTTGACGAGCGCATGGCCGGCCAGAAGAGCAGAAAGCAGCAGCAGAAGGCGCTCGCCGCCGTCCAGAAGCCCGTCATCGCGCCGCCCACGTTTGTCGTCGCCGCGCCGACGTTCCAGCTGTACGTGCCCGCTCCGTAGCGCTCTCTCTATCTCTCGGCCGCCCATCGTGTCATCTCACCATCATCTCCGTGTCTGTCGCGGCCCCAGAAACGCGCCGCAGCCGACGGCACCGCCACAACCCGACGCCAAGGGCTTTGAGGGATTCCTCTCGGCGATGCAGGTGCGTCACTGCGGCGGGTGGATTCGCCAACGCCCGCACTCGACGTCTCTCTATGCTGACGATGGCGGACGCTCTACAGGCACCAAAGGACGCGCCGGCGGTGCCCATCGACCATGCAGCGCGCAGACCCAAGCCTGTGCAGCCGCAGTACAATGCGCAGAACGTGTTCGCGGTGCTCCACGACGAAGACGAGGACGAGCACCAGTTGAAGTTGCAGCCGCCGCCCGCGTTCATCCAGCCCGCGACGTTCTCGTTCGCCTCGAGCGCGGCGACCTTCAGGATGCCCGCGCCGCGTCATGTGGCCGACATCGACCCGGACTTATAATTCCCGCGCCGAGTGTATTGAATCCATAACGAGCGTCGCGCGATTGTCGGATAAGAGTGCCGTGACACTTGGTTCTCGTATGCCTCTGGGAAGTACAGTACCGGTCCCGTATCCGAATGTGCTGTGTGACGTGTACCACGCGATCCAACTGTCGCAAAGTTGCGCGAAGGTCGCGCCAACGTGTTTTCTCCGCCTGTTCCTGCGGCCGAAGCGCCGCCCGATGCTCAAGCCCGGTACATACACAACATTCGCGAGAAAAAGCCGGGAGGGCCGGACGTGCGTGGCCTGCAGCGCCTCTTGCTCCTTCTTCCCGCCGTCGCGACCGCCCCCGAGACGCACAGCCAGCAGCATAGATAAGCACACAAGCCTGTGGCGTCTCCGCCTCCTGCTCCGGCCTCCTCCTGCTCGATCTGGGGCATCAACGCGCGCTCGCGGCCGACGTCACGCGATCGCGGACCGGACGCGAAGGTTTCTCGTTCTCTCCCCCCGACGATTGAAGCGCCTGCAGACGAACACGGAGGGCGTTGGCAGTGACAGAGGGCCTCGAGGCGACCGGGAGAAGCTATGGGGAGCGCCTCGAGCAAGGAGAATGACGCCAACCCGAGCGATCTCGGCACCAACTCTGGCGCGTACCCGATGCATCACCACCCGTACTACAGCCAGGGCGGGCAACCGTACAGCGGCTACAACGCGGCAGGCGGCAGGGGAGACGCAGCCGCGGACGCGCAGCCCTTCGGCGACCCGTCCAATCTGGACGGAGGCAAGGCGGCGGGCGATGACGCGATGGATGTGGACACGCCGTCCGCGCCGCCCTCGGAGTACTCGCTCGACGGCAGCGCGGTGACATCGACGGACGAGCAAGGGGGACAGCTGCTGGTGGCCAACGAAGAGGTCGTGCCCATGGTGTTCAAGTGGGAGCACGGCGGACGGAACGTGTACATCACGGGGACGTTCAACGGCTGGTCCAAGCAATGCCCCATGCACCGATCCGGCAACGACTTTACGTACATCGCCAACCTGACGCGCGGCAAGCACGCGTACAAGTTCGTGGTCGACGACGAGTGGCGGTTCGCGCCTGACCAGCTCACGGTCACGGACGTCGAGGGCAACGTGAACAACTTTGTGGACGTGTCGGACTTTGCGGCGCTCGCGGACTTTGCGCCGCACAACCCCAAGGAGGACGACGAAGACACGGAGAACCCGTACTCTCGGTACATCCCCGAGGTCGACGAGTACACGAAGGAGCCTCCGCCGCTCCCGCCTCAGCTGCGGCACATCATCCTGAACAAGGTACGCGCCGGAACGGCTGCGTGCGGTCTCTCGCTGGCGAATTGCTGACGATAACACTCGGTTTGCTGTGTCTAGACGCCTCCGAACGTGGACGCCAAGCTGCTGCCTGTGCCTCAGCACGTGGCGCTGAACCATCTCTACTGCACGGCCATCAAGGACGGCATGATGGTGCTAGGAATCACCAACCGGTACAAGCAGAAGTTCGTCACCACGGTTTATTATAGTCTGATGCCCGGCGCAAATTGAGGGCCTCCCTCGCTCTCGCACGCGGCGCGCGCGGTTAGGCAGGACAGCAACAATGGAGATTATTGGCTTTGCTCGGACGGTCGGGGCTCCAGTCTGGTGATGGTGGGCGAGGCGACGCAGACTGGTCGCTTCCATGCGGTCCTGCAACGGACTCGTGTTCCTGGAGGCGTGGGCAGCAGCGTCGAGCCTCTCGATTCATCAGCATGCTGGCCCCGATCGTCTCAAATGCGTTTGGAAGTGTTGAGGGACAAGTCGAGGGGACATCGCCGCCGCCATGCGGCACTACAGGCAACAAAGGGCGATGCGACCACCAACGAAGAGCAATGGAACGCGCGGCGTTATGGCGGCCGCGCCGCATTCGCTCAAAACACCGGTTCACGCATGCGAAATAACGTTATTCTCTCCGTGCGCTCACTCTCTACGTCCTCGCTTCCTCCATCCCCGTCACGTGCCGCTGCGGTCTCGCCGCTGTCCGCGTGTCCACGGCCGCGCCGTCTCCGTTTCTCCATGCCGATGGCCATCGCTGCCTCCGTCGCTTATACGTAGATCTCGGCCCAGAGGAAGAGGAAGAGCGAGCCGAAGCCGAGGAAGAAGGCGGCGATGAGCGCGACCACGAACTCGACGACGATGTTCTTCTTGGGGGCCACTCCGCGCGTGAAGAAGAGCGCCATGAACGCCAGCCCCGCCAGCAGGAAGCCGATCGTCAGCGCGCCGTACGAGTCGGGCGACACCGGGCTCGTGTACGGGATCTCCTGCGCTCACCAGACGACACCAAGACACACAGCGCGTGAGTCTCCATGATAGCGAGCGGTGCCCGGCGCGGCAGCGGCCAGAGGGGGAGCAGGAGACGCACCATTTCCATCGCGATCGGGTCCGAAGGCGCTCCGCTTGTTATACGTGGCGAAAAGATTGTCCACGTCGCCAAAAGCCAGCCGCAGCAGGAGCTCTTCGGCACACACTTGACCTGCGGGATTCTAATAGATCTGTCCATGACGGTAGAGATCCTCGCAAACTTGGTTTCACTAAACATGTCTTGTTGTCACCTTACCGTCGAGAACATGCCAAAAGCCAGGTCGCAACAAGGGATGCTATTGGAGAGGCGAAATAAATATAAGGACTATTGCAGCAGTGCCACCTGAAGCCGCTCGACCAGCTTGGCCTTGAGCCCCTTGGTGTCCAGCCCGCGCTTCTTGAGCTCCTCCCGCAGCTCGGGCACACGCAGCTTGCTCACGTCGATCGCCGGCTCGGGTTCTTCGGCTTCTTCGGCTTCTGCGGCGTTCTCCTCGACTGCCGGCGGGGAGGATCCAGGTCCGGCAGCGGCATTGTCCGGCGCGTCCTGCTTCTCGGTCCCCACGTCGTCTGCGGTGTCGCTCTTCGGTTCAGGCTCCTCAGCATCAGCACTGGACTCGCCCTCGCTCTTCGCCTCTGCTCCCTTCGTTTGGTCTTCCTCCATCTCGTCGGGTTGCTCGCAAGTCATCCCCTCGTCGTGTTCATTCCCGTCCGACGCCTTGACGCTCTCGTCGGCGTCGGAATGAGAGACGGCGGCTTCCGCCATGGACTCGTCAGCCTTCTCGGCAACGTGGACGCTGCTGTCACTCTCCGCCTGGACGTCATGCTCCTCAGACGCGACCGAGTCCGCAGCATCCGATTGTTTGCGCTCCGACTTGCGCTCCTGCTGCTCGCTCGCGTCGTCCATATCACTGTCCTTCAACGCCGTGTTCTCCGGTGCGCTCTTCTTCTTCGTGTCACCCTTGGCTTGCTCCTCCTTGGCCTCCTTCAGCTGCTCGCGGAGAGAGTCTAGCTTGGACTGATACTCCGCCTCCAGCTCCCGCAACTGCACCTCGAACTCTCGCGCGGCAGTCTTCTGCTTCTCCTTCTGCGCCTCGACCGATGCGAGCAGCAGATCCTTCGTCTCCTTCGTGTGTTTCGCAGGCAGGTAGAGCAGCGGGGGCGATGCCGTCGTCTGCAGAAACTTGGTCAGGTCCTCGCTCTTCTTGATGCTCCGCACATGCTCCAGCTTCTTGCGTGCAATCGCCTCCTGCCTGTCCACCTCAGTGCGTGCCATGAGCGTCTCGAGCTTCTTCACCGCAGCATTGCGCCGTGCCTTGCTCGCCAGCTCCTCGCTCTGCTGGCGCTCCTTCTCCTCCGCCTCCTGCAGCTTGGACCCCTGCCGCTTGAGCAGGTCCGTGTCCTTCTCAATGTCCTTCTTCGCCCGTCCGAGGTGCCCCATGAGTGCGCCAAACATGCGGCGGCTGCGCGCAATGCCGTCCTTCTGCGTGTACGGCGCCACCGCGCGCTTCTTCAGCTGCTCGGCGCGCTCGCTCGACTCTACTGGGTCGCTCTTCTCGCGGTCGCTCTTCTCGCGGTCGCTCTTCTCGCGATCAGCACGACTCGGCGCTGGCTGCAGTCGCTGGCGCTTTGACGCTCGGTCATCGTCGCGGCGGTCCGCCTGGCGACGGCCAGTATTCCCTCGGGCCGCGTTCTCCTTCAGCGTCGGCGGGTCGCGGCGCTTCCCGCCAACGCGCGCCGAGTCGACGCCACGCGCTGGCCCTCCAACCCGCGACAGCACGTTACGCCTGGCTTGACCGCCTCCTCCTCCTCCTCCGCTTCGCGCCGCTGCACCACGGCAGACACAAGGGATATCAACATGAGTCGGTCTGCGCTAGCGTCCACTGCGGTGGCTCAAGGTGTCGCCCAGACGCCGGGGGACCCGCAATCGACGCGCACACGCACCGGCCGCGCCCAGTTGCGCGCGCTTCTTGGCCAGCGCCGCCAGCTCCTCGCGCAGCACCCGTTCGCTCTCCATCCGTTCCGCTCGCTCTCCCCCTTTGGCTTCGTGCGATCCGCCGACTTGCGCGTTGCCATCCGCCGCGAGGCGGGACTATCGTTTCTACGTCGTTTCCAAATCGTGTTGAACGGTTTCAACACGTTTCCAAGACAGTTAGAGACGAAATACACCCATTGCGCTATTTGCGACGTTGCTGCGAGCGGTGATTTGCTGTAAAATGTATGTTATTGAGCATTGGCCAATCCCGCGACCAGAACAGACCAACGACGCTTGGCAGCATACGGTTAGAGTCGCCAAGCATTCTAATAAAACCGAGTGCCCGCTCACATTGAAGCGGCACAGCGACTGCCAAGAGATGGAAGGCGTGGCGGTCAAAGGCACTGCAGCTGGAGATGGTGACGCAGTCCCGACCAATGTGACGAAGCGAGGAGTTGCGGGCGAAGTGGGGCTGGCGCCGCTCCCGCTGCCGCTCCCGCTGCCGCTCGCGTCTCTATCGTCGCCGATGGTCAGGAAGGCGCAGCCCGCGGCCGGCTTCCAGGTGGTCTGCAGCGGTCAGATCGAGAGCGTTCACGTGCGTGGCGGATGGATTCACGGTTGAAGTGCCGGTGGCTCTGATCTCTGGCTGACACTGCTCTGGACCGAGGCGCACACAGTACCCCGGCATCAGCAACATCTACTGCCGGTACGCCATCACCTACGGCAGCGACTGGCGGGTCATCCACGTACGCACAGCACAACCTTCGGCTCGTGTCTGCTCGCTTTGAAGCTCAGTTCTCGCTTGTATCGACCATGCAGGGCACCGAGGACGGGCTCTCCCAGCTGGCGTACTGCTCGAACCAGCACGAGGAGATCCTGCTCAACTTCCCCATCGACGTGTCTTTCAAGAGCACCAACCCGTTCGGGTGGCCGCGGCTCGTGCTGAGCTTCTACGGACTCGACGCGCTCGGCCGAGACGTCGTGCGTGGCTACGGGTCCACCACCTTCCCGCTCGCGGTGGGGCGGACGACGCGCGAGGTGCCGCTCTTCCGCCCGTGCTCGTCGTCTCTGCTGCAGCAGTTCTCGGCCTGGCTCACGGGCTCGCCGCCCGAGTACTTCGACGCCAAGTTCGTCGCCGAGAGCGCCGGCCGAGAGGTCACGCGGGTCGCTTCCGCCGGCTCCGCCACCGTGCGCTTGGACGTCACGACGCAGGGCATGGCGCAGTTCGGCTTCTCCGCATAGCACATGGGCCTTTCGCAATGCAATGCTTCTCTTCAACGTGTTGCAGTTGAGTGGTATAGAACAGTGACGACAACCTCCTCGTCATTTGAATCAATTACAGTCTTATACTTGCAAATTAAGGTTGAAACGAAGAGTATGCAAAATTATTGTCCTTCTTTCGTCTTGTGCGGACTTTCAATTTTATCAAAACACTGTCTGAATGGCAGAACACGGTGGGTATTTTTTTCTGGAAAGATCTATGAAAAACCTTATGATTGAGGTTTTCGACCGCCCAGAGAACGCTCATGTGTTTGATAGGCACTGTGGGTCTCGAATTCGGCGGCAGTATCGAGTCCAAGGCGTCGGGCAGAAGCTGAGCGAGGAAGAAGACCGGCGGTCCAGGGCGATCCAAAGCGGCTGAGAAGCGCCAGAGCAGCAGCGAGAGCAGCAGGAGACAGAGAGAAGCAGCAGCCATGTCGACGGCGGCGCGGCGACGACTCATGCGCGACTTCCGCAAGCTGCAGAACGACCCACCGTCTGGCGTCTCTGGCGCGCCGATGGACAACAACATTATGCTGTGGCAGGCCGTCATCTTTGGGTGCGTGGCCGGCGGACTGTGAGTGGAGGAGGAAGAGGAGGAGAGAATGCTAACCGAGCGCTGCAGGCCGGACGACACGCCGTGGGAGGGCGGCACGTTCAACCTGACGCTCGAGTTCAGCGAGGACTACCCGAACAAGGCGCCGACGGTCAAGTTCATCACCAAGATGTTCCACCCCAACAGTACGTCGTGCCCTGCTGTCTGCTTGTCGAGACTGCGGCTCCTGCCGGTGCGCTAACGTCTGCTGTGCGCGCGTGCAGTTTACAATGACGGGCAGATCTGCCTGGACATCCTGCAGAACCAGTGGTCGCCCATCTACGACATCTCGGCCATCCTGACGTCCATCCAGTCGCTGCTGTGCGATCCGAACCCGAACTCGCCCGCCAACTCGGAGGCCGCGCGTCTGTTCCAGGAGAACCGCCGCGAGTACAACCGCCGCGTGCGCGAGATCGTCGAGCAGAGCTGGCAGGCCATCGCCTAGTACTAGAAGTACGTAGCTCCGTCCGGAAGTCGGCTAGCCGATCGATTCGCGCGTCTTATCCATCGCTCGGATAAGACGGTGGAGGGATCAGATCAGAACTTTCGCGTGCAGACATAAGACGGGAGCAAGAGCAGGTATGCGTTGGTAATGCTGGCATCCGGGTCTTATTCGCGTGGTGATGGATGATCCCTTGGGCTTTGCGACTCCCGCCGGTGGAGACGGAGACTTCACTACCGCCGAGCAGCAAACGGGGCCTCGGCAGCCTCCTCGACGGTCTCCATCAGCTGGTTCGACTCGATGTGCACGGGGTTGAAGCGCGGCTTGGCGATCCCAGAAGAGCTCGACGCGACGCCGAACGAGGACAGCTGGATCTCGCAGCCGAGGTCGCGGAGAGCCGCGTACGCTTCGTCTCCGCAGCCGCGGAACTTCTGCGCCTCGCGCAGCAGCGGCTCGATCTCGCGCTCCTCGAGGATGCGCGCGCGGAGATCCACGGCTCGCGCCACCATGTTGCGGATCGCGAGGCTCGCTTGCCGCAGCAGCGCGACGTTCTCGCGGTGCAGTCTCATGGCGTGCGCGATGTGCCGAGCTGCACCGAGGTCGACGATCTTGACGCTGTTCTCTGGTGACCGCAAGGCGATGGCAGCGAGCGTGGCGCACGCGTGCTGCTGGAGCGAGGCGTCCGACTCGTGGACGCGCATGCTAACCAGGACGCGGTCGACGCCGCCTGAGCGGAGGATGAACTCCTTGAGCTCGTCGGCCGCCGCGACGTTGCGGTACACGGTGATGCAGCGCTTGACAACCGACAGGTTCTGCTCGTGCGCGACCATGATCTCCTGGACGATGCTCAGTCCCTCGAGCTCGTGGATCTTGCGGCAGTTCTCTTCGGTGATGGCGAGTTGCTTGAGCACAATCAGCCACGACGCGAGCACATCTGGCTTGCCGCGGTTGTCATCCAGCGTGGCGATGATGTACGGCACCACGTCCTTGGTCACGAGCAGCTTGATGGTTTCTTGGGCTTGCGAAAACGTGGCGCTCGGGTCGTCGTTGATCGTCAGCACCCGGAGGACGCCAGCGACTTGCTTGGAGAGCGAGTCGTCCGCACGCGCAGCCGGTAGGAGCTCGTCACACACCACTTCCAGGCCATTGGCCTTGGCAAAGTGACCCTTGTTCGTCTCATGCTTGGTGCACGCGGCCTTGACCACCGGTAAGACGAACTGGTGCGGTGGTTCCTGGCCCGACGGCACCTGAAGCATCGACGCCAAGCGCTGCATGCCTTCTTGCGCCACGAAATCCTGGTTGTCCGTCGAGCTCGAGAGCATGGTGACCAGCGCGTTCGCTGCTGTCTGTCTAGTGGCAGCTTCCGCTTGGATCGACGCCGCCAACACCTGCAGCAGGACATTAACAGCGTTGTGTCGTCCGGCGACGATCTTTGTCTCCGGCACGCGCTCAAACAGCTCTCGCAGCCGCTCCAGCGCCTCTCCGACGCTCTGGGCGTCAGTTCCAACTGTTCCAGACTGCACAGCCTGCTGCATCGACTGGATGATCGCCACAAGCTGCTCCAGCGGGTCGTCCGCTTGGCCCGCAGGGTCCTCCGCGTTGCCGCCGGTCGTCGGCGCGCGCTTGATGACGTTCGACAGGTCCACGCCCTGCGACTCGAACTGCTGCACAGCGTCCGCCACCGCCTCCTCCGCGCTCATGTCGAACTCGTCCACATTCTCGCGCACGCACTCGTCGAACGTCTCCTGCGAGATCTGCCGCTTGGCCATCGCCATGGTCATCGCCACCACCTTGTGGCTCATGGAGCGGAATCGACGCGTCCATGTAGAAATAGAAACGGTTTATAGAACTCTATTCGTTTCTAAATGACAGCAAGAAGGAGGAGATCTTGGTGTCGAGTTGGATAGAAACATGGCGGCGGAGCGGGAGATGACCGCGGCGCAAGAGGACGCGGCGCTTGTGGACGCCGTGGATGTCGTGGACCAGTATCTGGACGAGCATGAGCGTGCTGAGAAGCTGCTGAAGCAGGTGCGCGTGGTGCAGTCGTGCGTTATTCGCCAATAGCAGAGCACGAGTGACACGGAGGGTTCTTGGACACGGAGCAGGGGTTCCTGAAGCTCGCGATGGCAAGGAGGCATCTGCCGGCGCATGCGCTGGGCGAGCTGTCGTTCCACGAGACCTTTGACGCAGCCACAGTGGTGTTGGTGCCCACTGGATCCCGTGACACGTGGCAGATCGTCCAGGCTGGAGGTCCAGAGCAGCCGCAGGCACTGAAGACGAGCACAACGCTCACGCACAGGAAGAAGTCAACGCAACGAGCAGATGCGAGCGCTTCAGGGCGTCAGCATGAAGAGGATAGAGTGCAGACTACGCAGGACGCGATCCTGTGGTTCAGCTCGCTGCCGCCCAACGACCTCCGGCAGGCGCAGAAGCTCTTCGCCAGCGGTGCGTCCAGTCATCTGCACATACTCCCCAGTCGGTCTCAAGAGCAGAGCAAGCACTAACGGGAGTGGGTGACGACGGTATCTGCAGGTCTCCAAGCGCTGCTAGACGCTGCTGCATCCGCGCGCAAGGTGCAGACGGCGGTCAAGTGACGCGCGCATCTGATAGGCAGTCGTCGACACTTGGAGCGAGAGAGAGCAAGCCAATCGGAATACCCAGCATCTGTGAGCAGCGAACTGCATTGGCATTACGCCGGTATCGCTTTGCCAGTATGCCTCCTTGTCGATCAGGTAGGACAAGACACGTCCGGGTCATGATGGGGTGTCGGGGCCGTTGTGTCGAACGAGGCTGCGAGAGATCCACTCATTTCAGTATCCTATAATTCAAAAACGTATTTTTTGTATACTATGTTTTAACAACTGCATTGAAGTACTTGTTTTATTGATAATACACAAGTACATTTGACGCTGCTCGTGTTGAAGAAGGACCTCGTGCCGGGAGAAGCTCATTCCCGAACGCACCACCGGGAGCCGGGAGCCGGGAGCCGGGAGCCGGGAGCCGGGAGCACGTCGCGCGTCTTGATCTCGACGATGGAGAACCTTCCGGGCGACTTAATGGCGCTCGTGTGCGCGTCGCTCACGGGCTTCGACGTCTTCCGCCTCTCGCAGACGACCGCGTCTCTGCGGCGCGCCACGTCGTCGGCCCGCGTCTGGCGCCGCTTCTTGGACGGCGGGACGTGTTCGCGCGTCGAGGACCGGCGTCCGCTGCTGTCGACAGCCCAGTACAAGCGGGAGTACATGCGCGCGCGGTCGCTGCAGTTCCGAGGGCTCTTCCGGGACGGCGCGGACCGGTTCCACCACGACCACGGCGCGTTCGTGGTCGTGCGCGAACTGCCGCGCGTGCCGCGCATGTGGCCGGCCACGCAAGCGTTCACGCAGAACTTTGGGCGGCTAGCTCCCAGCCCGAGCCTCACGATCGACGCGTGGTTCTCGCTGCTACCGTCGAGCGACTTGACGCTCGCCGGTGGAGTGCTCTTTGGCATGCAGTCGGCCCCAGTGGCGTCCTCCATCTGGCCGCACTACCACGAGCAGCCGGTGCTCATCGATCCAAGCTGCCGACTGTTCTGCTCGCTCCTCGAGCCCGCCGAGGTGGACATGCACGCGGATCCAGTGGGCTCTCGACTCGACGTGGACCGCTGGTATCACCTCGCACTGACCTACTCGGGCCGGGATCGCGTTGAGAACGTCTATGTGGACGGCGTCCTCGTCTCGGCAAGGGCTGGGGATCTGTACCGGCATTGGCGCCACCTCGTGCACAGCCAAGTCGGCACGGGATGCGTCACCGCAGACGACCGCGCGTTCCCGGAGCCGGAGCACCTCGGTTGGTACGGCTTGCACGGCACCGTGGACGAGTTCCGCATCTGGGAGGGCGTACTGTCCGAGGCTGACGTCAAGCAGCTCGCGGGTGGAGGCGAGTTGGACGACGAGAGTGCGCTTTGGTACTCGCTCCGAGACGCCAACGCGCACAAGCTCAAGCGCTCGGGCGTACAGCTCGTGGCGTGTACACGGCCCATTGAGCGAGCGTTCCAGCTGGCATGAGTGGTCGGCCAGCACTGATGTGTGCATCCAAGTGTAGCATGAGGGTTGGCAGTTGCTGTCGCAAAGCTGTAGTAGTAGTAGTAAGCATGTGATCATGAAGTACTGGGACCATCACGTCGACCTCCAGCCGTATCCACAAACGTTGTCTTCACATGGTGCAGCGTGCGGAGCTCCATGCGAGCGCGGTGTGCTCTTCCATCGATGGGTGGTGAGTTGGCCTCGAAATCAGCATGATGCATTTGGGGTGCCAGACCACGAACGTGAGCGGCTCCAGCGATGGATTCTGCAGCCCACAGCAGCGCGTGGTGCACTTACATGGAACTCTGCCAGCCTTTGCGTGTAGCGACGGTATTTCGCAGCTCTCGTGGACGTCGAAGCACTCGTGGACGCGGTCTGGCAGCATCCAAATCAGATCGAGCATGTAAAGGTGCACATGCCAAACTCAAATAAGTACTCATCCAAGCATATACATACATTTCCTAAGCTCAAAGTTGAAGTAAGAACCAATCGCACTATATTAAGATATGTTGGCAATTGGTCACAAAGCGCGATACCATATCCCAAACCAGCGCATCGCGCACCACCCGCACCTCCTCACTCCTTGCATTCCCCATTTCCCAACTCCCCATCGACATGGAGCGTCTCCCTCCCGACCTGTTGGCGCTCGTGTGCGCGTCGCTCACGGGCTTCGACGTCTTCCGCCTCTCGCAGACGAGCGCGTCGCTGCGGCGCGCCACGACGATCAACCGGCTGTGGCGGCACTTGCTTGACGGCGGCGGCGGCGGCGGCAGCTCGAGTCCGCGCGCGTTGCTCCGAGGCACAGCGGAGACCGACGAAGACGCGGCTGCGCAGCAGGCGTCGGCGTTGCTATGGAAGAAGGAGTACGTGCGCGCGCGGTCGCTGCAGTTCCACGGACTGCCAGCCGACGAAGTGGGGAGAAGCTTGTACTCCCACGGCTCGTTCGTCGCCGTGCGCGAGCCGCAGCGCATGTGGACGTCGGCGTTCACGCACCACTTTAGGCGTTTCGGAGCCTGCACGAGCGTCAGCATCGACCTGTGGTTCTCCCTGCTGTCGGAGACGCGCGAGATAGACGCTGGCGGGATCCTGTTCGGCCTCCAGTCGACTTCCGCGACAAGGCCCTTGTGGCCGTACTACCATCAACAGCCCATCTTGGTCGACTCGAACCGCCGGCTGTACTGCTCATTGCTGGACAACGGAGGCCAACCAGTGGGCCCCGCGCTCGACGTCAACCGCTGGTATCACCTCGCGCTGACCTACTCGGGCCAATACCGCGAGGAGAAGGTCTACCTGGACGGGAAGCTCGCGCTCGAGCGATCCGGAGACTGGCACCGCGAGTGGGAACGCCTCTCGCATGCACAGGTCGGCAGTGGGTGCATCACTGCCGGTGGGCGGTGCGTCCCGGTGCCGGGATACATTGGCTGGTACGGTTTCCATGGCACCGTCGACGAGTTCCGCATCTGGGAAGGCGACTTGGCGCAAGAAGAGGTGGCGCGGCTCGCCAGCGGCGCCACCTTGAGGGACGAGACGGCGCTGTGGTGCTCGCTGCGAAGTGCGGAAGCGATGGAAGGAGGGGGGCTGGGCGTGCGGATGGTGCGGTGCACCAGGCCGGTAGAGCGCACATACGAGCAGATGTGAGCGCCATGGAGAGTGAGGCTTCAATGGTGAGGCGATGCGCGGCAGGTCAACACCCGCAGGATAACCCTTCAAGATGGAAGCAATTGAATGCCCTCTCTGTTGCTTCTCGTGCTGGTGATTAGTGGGGGGGAATGATCCAGCCACGCGGCGTCGATGCGTCGCACGCGAGCCACTAGTTGGAGCGGTGCCGCGATCGACGCCGACTCACCAGACGGATATACGTATCCAAATGCAAATCGGCCACGCGTCATATTGCGCCGCAGCTCTGATCAGCACAAACCCTCGCGTGCCATGTCCGACAAGCGCTCGGACAGCCGCTCCTTGATGATTTTTCGGCGCTTGCGGAACGACGTGCGCTGGAAATGGAACAGGCACACAGTGTGTCAGATCATTGGTGTTGCCTCAAGATTCATGGGAGCAGAAGCAATCGTACCAGACGCCCCTCCTTGCTGAAGAGGTCAAGGAAGCTGTGCTGCATGTCGTCGGCGCGGTCCTTCCACTTGTGCACGAAGTTGTCCACCTCGTGCTTCCACTTGTCGACCGTCATGTCGAGCTTGATGCCCTGCTCCTTGAGGAACGGCACGTTCATCTCCTTGCCCGTGTACCCGCGCTGCAGGTTGCGCCGGATGAACGTGTCGTACTCCGAGATGATCCGCACGATGAGGTCCGACGTGGAGATGCCGTCCGTGCGGCGCGTCTCGAGGAACTTGCCCATGGCCTTGATGCGCGCGTACACATCGCCCTCGCTCGCCTCGCCCGACGTGTCCGAGTACGGCAGCGCGTCGTGGCACACG